>CAUYQV010038075.1:7500-41220 GCA_963574575.1 Galagoides demidoff
ATTCAGTATACTCACAAAAATTGCATATCCTGATCTATCTTCATTAAAATATTGAGACTGTAAATAATGTGGTAAAATTATGATTAAAATTTAAATGATAACAGGCTAAATTTTAAAATTGTTAAGATTTCATGTCACAATTTAAGTGAATTAAAATTAATAATAACCAAAATGAAAAGGTAAATCTCAGACCCAGTTCTTTTATTAATATCATGAGCAGGCAACTCCAGCCACACATTGTGATATATTTATGAAATATTTATATATGTACAAAAATAAATGTAATGATTAAGCTATCTCTTCTTATTCAAGTTTTCTTCATTGAGGCTAACCATAGTGATGGGAGATATTTGCTTATACACAAGAAAAAAGTTTATCATATTTCAAAATAAATCCTGGGATAAAACCCCACATTATTTTTTAAAATGGGGGTAATTGATATTATTTTATTATGCAACATAATTTTTTAAATTATAAGACATACAAAATATTTGAGCTGTATACACATGAAAAATAAAACTTAACATAAAGCCTATTCATAAATAGTTCTGAATGTACGTTAAAACACTTCCTCTGAAACCCACATAACTAACAAAAATATGAAAAACTCTACATGTGGTTTATAAACTGGAGAATTTTAAAAAATCTATTCTAATGCTGTTTTTATAAAGGATTTTCTCTCATTAATATTTTGGTTGGTACTTTGCACCATCTCAGGTAGAACTTGAGTCTCCTGTCACTATATTTAAACAAGAGCATCTTAAGAGATTTCCTTAAATTAGCCTCTGTTCTCTCAGTGATTTTGCTTGCTTACTAAAACAATATGTAAATCTATAATTTAAGCTTTTATCACACAGTGCTTCCATTCTGCCACTGTGACCAAAAGTCTCTGATTGCTGATCAAATTCTCTGTATTCGTTTCACCTTTCCCCCACTCTCTGTTAGGTTCTGAACTCATGCCCAAAGCGCTCTCCACCAGGATAGTGGGAGGCATTTGGTGGTTTTTCACACTTATCATCATTTCTTCGTATACTGCTAACTTAGCCGCCTTTCTGACAGTGGAACGCATGGAATCTCCTATTGACTCTGCTGACGATTTAGCAAAACAAACCAAGATAGAATATGGAGCAGTAGAGGATGGCGCCACCATGACTTTTTTCAAGGTAAGTCTTAACTGGCTACCTAAAATTTCTGTGTTAAAATGGTAGGGAACAAATAATCTTTCTCTATACATGAATATACGTGTTTAACAATGCCATTATTTGTACAGACTAATTACTAAAATATGCCTCAGGGGGAGGAGAGGTGTAAACTGCATATGTACTTTGCTCACCAAGATGAAGCATTGGGATACTTGCAACTGCCAAGGAGCTCTTGCTTTACAAGTATTCTGTTCCTATTATGAGGACAATCTTCCCAGAGGTAAAGTGCTTTTTCCCCGTGATGTGAACGGGAAGAATAATGTATTTATTGAAAATTGAACAACTTGTAGGTTCAGAGTCTGAAATGCTTGGTGATGCTAGAAAAAATAGAATAATTTCATGGTAAGAATAATTTGGACGCATTTATTTTTTTCTGTTGAAATAAAGCAGGATATGAGGGGAAAATAAGGAGAAATAGTTATTATCGTCTGTCCTTTCATCCAGCTAATAATCTGGGAGGCACAGAGTCTAGAAATGGACTTCCCTGTTGAAGTCACATGGTTTCCACAGGGACGGCCCTGTAGAACATGTAAACGGAGATTGTGCTAGTGCTGACCTCCTGCTGTATGGAGCGCCTTACCCTGCTCTTTGTGTCCCCTGGTCTCCTTATTCTGGCTTACATCTCTGTGCCAAAGGAGAGCAGATGGGGAGATTTCACTTTAGGGCATCATTATCACTTTATAATGACATCTATATTTTACTAAGTATTTTACATTTTTTGTGGGTTGGGAACATTTTTGAACATTGATATTTTTGTTCAGTATTTCAAAAACTATAATTAGCCTTTCAAATAGGCAATGGAAGTGGTTGTTTCCTTTCTTAAATAACTGATTCAGGCTATTCATCAACTGCCAGTTGAGTGCCAGACATTGGACTACATGTTGGGTATTCTACATGAAATAAGATCGAGTTCTCACGTTCAAGGAGATTATAACTCAGTTTGAAACAGAAGAAAAAAATATCACCAATCACAGTACTGGGTTTTCAGTGACTTAAAGCAGCAGTTTTGTCAAAAAATGTAATTTTCTTTGTAAAAATTCTTATAAAACTAAATCAATTTTTTTCAGACAGTTCTGGAAGACACCAGATTTCCAAAGAATGAGAGAGATTTGATTATTTAGCCAAATGTATATCATTTAAAAATTAATTATTTAAAACATTTAATTATTTTCAAAGTGAATTTATCATTTAGTTATATTAAAGGTGGAATACATATTTTACACTTAATTGAAAAATCGTTATTATTTAATCAAATTTATTGAAAAACCAAATATGAGCAAAACATTATGTTTGGTCTGGCATCATCAGACTATACCAATTATAATGGTTTGGTTTTCCTAATTGAATATTTAGAATTATTAAAGACTGACTTTCCTATAAAATAGTTACTTGATTAAAAAAAAAAATCAGCTCTTGAAATTGTTAAACACACAGCGCCAGTGTTAACAACTTCTCTGGGCATGAATATGTGATACATTTCAATTACTATGATATCCAAGGGACTCTGAAGTTCAGTTTATAAAATAATACAAAAAAAGTACCTAACACAATGCGAGGATAGTAGAGGTATTTTTTTCCTGTTTCACAAATATTTTAGAGTTTTAATTCTATTTTTATTTTCCAAAAAACTCAAACATCTTCTTTTAAAGTTTAAATATACTATGAGCTTAGTTTATCTTTGAAAAATAAATTTTAGAACAATTTTTGTCTTTATATCATTTTAAAAACTTATTTACTTCCTTTTTGCCTTTTCATTTTTCTGTTCTTTTTTTTTTTTTTTTTTGAGACAGAGTCTCAAGCTGTTACTCTGGGTAGAGTGTCATGGCATCACAGCTCATAGCAACCTCCAACTCCTGGGCTCAAGCGAGTCTCCTGCCTCAGCCTCCCAAGTAGTTGAGACCACAGGCGCCCTCCACAATGCCAGGCTATTTTTTGGTTGCAGCCATTATTGTTGTTTGGTGGGTCCGAGCTGGATTCGAACCTGCCACCTTAGGTGTATGTGGCTGGTGCCTTAGCCACTTGAGCCACAAGCCCTAAGCCTGTTCTTTTTTTTTTTTTATCCTTTTTAGTTTACTTGCTCTTTGCTGTGTAATTCTGCTACCTGTACTTTGCTTTGTTTCTGATACTGTTTTTCTATTTCATCCACAAAGATGCCTCTAACACTTGAAGAAAATTGACCTGAAGTAACTTCCTGTTCCCAACAGCACGTGCGTGCTTTTTTTAAGAACTGAAGCCTTCCGAAATGTACACTTGTCACAATAAAAACTATGCCATAATAATCAAGAAGTTGACAATCAACTGTTGACTTTATTAAATGCTGAATTTTTATTTTTGAAATTAGGGGGGAAAAACCCCCTAGAACTTACAAGGATAATTTTCTTAAGGTATTTTAGCATAACATTAGAAAGTTCTCATTTCAACTTGATATTATGTGTTTTGGCTTGTTAGAACACAGTTATACCAGCTATGGTATGAAATAAACAAACAAAAAACAACCTCACAATTCAGAATTCAAACAAATGCAGACTCATTTTGAAACTCTGTAATGAACAAGGGCCTGCTGTGTGCTGTCTGTTTACATTTTATATCATTCCTTTATGTTTTAATTCATAGCCCCAAATGCTAACACTTTTGAAAGCACCTTTAAGGCATGAACTGACTTCTAAAGGAATTTCCATTGTTCTTACTAATTTAACAAGACCCTGCTGTTAAGTAACTGTTCTGGAAGGCTCCAATCCAGAAAATTAATTTAAAGAATGTTATGATTTTGTTACTATGAGCAACAAGAGCTGGCACAAGATATCTGGTCTTAAAAATGGTACGTCCTCAGTATTGCAGAGACTCAGAAGAGTGAGGTCTATAGCTGTTCTGCAACAATGAATTTCATTCCTGAAGACAGTGCATGAATGTGTTCACTGAGCTCCGAGTGTACAGTCTTCGAGAGTTCTCCCTTCTTTTTCTTTCTATAATATATCCATAAGTTCTTTACACTCAGAGATGAGTGTAAAGATGTGGCAAAAATAATTCAAAATTGAAGAGATGATACTGCTCCAGTATTACTTTATGTGAACAATAGAAAACTCTGGAACATCACCAGTATGTTTTTAATGATTATTAGGTGGTAAAATAGATGAAAGCCCAGGGCGTTTATTAAAAAACATTAAAGGAGTCCAAACCTCCCTCTTGGAATCTGAGACTCTGCTGCACTAGGACTGAAATCTCACCCCAGGGCTAAACAATGTGCAAAGTACTACCAAGCAACAAGAACATTCCTTGCTTCCCGAAATATAAAGATTATGATAATGAATACTTGTAGATTACAGGATTATAAAGAACTCGGCTTTTGCCTGTAGATTTTATGACCTCTTTTGAGAATCCCTGTATTTTGGAAGTGAGTCATGCTCATATCTTTTACGAAATGATGCTAAATAAACTTGTTTCTCTGCAACCCCTCACTCAGGTTTTCCAATTATCACAAATTCTTTGTCTGAGTCTGAAATCTTTGACTTTACTACGTGTACTAAGATGGTCTCTCCCACTAAAAAAGATGGTATCAAAGAAGACGCGTGTCCTTTATATGGTTATTAAACAATGCTAGCACATGTTCAAAAGACATGTAAGCGGTATTGAATTTTTAATGCAAATCACTTCTTTCTTCTAAAGATACAGAGTTTTTTAGAATAGTTGTTAGGAATAAAAAAATGCTGTGTAGTCAGAGAATTTTGAGCTTGCTTCCTGGCTCCACCATCTACTAGCTGTGTCCCTGTTAAACCTCTGAAGTCTCATCTCTGAACTGGGATGCCTAATAGGACAATTCTTACAGGATCTTTTAAATACATATTAAATGAAAACTTCCAACTATGCTAAGCACACAGTGAAAGCTTGATAGATGTTGTATTTTAGAGTTAGCAGAATGCATGGCTAACTTAAAAAAATCAAGAATTTAGAATGATTTTAAGTATAATCAAATAATTTGTGTTTCTGTGACATAAATGTGATAACTTACAGATATATTTTCAAAGGGATCATACCATATTTGTCTGATTTAAATTGCTTCATTCTATTGATTACTATTGTCATGAAGAATGAGTAATTTGATAAGTGCAAAGAAATTTGACAGTTTTTAGAAACTTTTCCTGATTATGTACTTTGAAATTATGGGGTTCTAAGGTGCATTTAGCAATTCCTTTGAGAATCTATGCCAAATCTCTGATAAATGGAACTTTTAAAATTATTTGCTATAAACAGCATTCTTATTTCATTTTAACTTTTTCAAACCTAATGATTACGATGTCCTATTTTATCCAATGTGACTAGGCACTCTGTTCTCAATCTTATGATGATGCATATGTTCAGTTACAAGAAATTAACTTTTCATTTACTGGTATTCACTGATCTTATCCTATGTGGCAAGAATGTGTTCAATGTGAAATTTACATCCTACATCTCCAAGCACATCTTAACTCCCATTTCATCGCCTATATATCTTTGTATTTCTTTTACCGCTATCATAATTCACACCAATGTCATCTCTGACTTGTGAAAGTACTAATCCCCTAACTTTTCATTTCCCCAGATTTGCCTCTCATACTCTCTGTATTATTGACAGCGTGACTTAACTTTCCAGAATGACTGCATTCCATTTGCTTTAGGGTGGGAACTAGCTCCTGAGGAGCTTACAAAGCACATCATCTCTGGCTCCTTCCTGCTTTCTACTTTCTCTCCTTCATGCTCTCCACCCCAACCAAACTGGCTGGCATGTTTCTTGCCCTGTGTTAGTTACATCCTCTGCTCTTTCACCTTCTTTTTTAATGCCTCTTATGCCCTTTCTCATCCCAGATTTCCCTACCAGCCCCCAATTGGTTATATTCTGTAATCCTTAAATCCTAGTTTATAATTCACTGATTCTAGGGACACGTCCCCAGTCCCATCTCTACACAGATCTATGTAGTCTGGGTAAGGGGCCCCTTTTTTCTATTTTCTAAACACCTTTTTTTTTTAACTTCAGTTATCATTAAATTATCAATCTCTGATAGATTTTCTTCATTTCTGTATCTTTCCAACCTTGCTACACAATCACAGGGAGATGAATGAGTCCACTCTGTTCCGTTTGATAGTTCCCAGCACCGATTCACATAGGTCCTGGGCTTGTGTTATCTATCACTTGCCACAACAATATTGCTCAACAAACAACCAGAACCTCCCAGTGGCAGGCAGCATAAACCTTCATCTAACTTACAGGCCAGCTGTTCCCTTCGTAGCAACTTGGAGGCTTTTCTTCATTTTGAACAGACTCAGTTTTTCTACGCTAGTGCGATGGTGTTTCACCAGTCCAGTCACTGCTAAACCTTTGGGGCCTTTAATTATTTCCAATTGAGAATACTTATTCCCTAAAAGCCATACCTATAATTGTTTCTAAGATACGCTTCTTTTTAGACTTAATTATTATTACTTTGGCTGAGAAGTTCTTTATCAAAAGGAAAAAGTCTACAAGGCACTGCTTTAACTTTTTGAGAAGTTTTAAGAAAGCGTTCCAGAAACAGGCTTAATTTGATCCTTAATTATGGCCTGAGGCCATGTTGAGATAGTTTTAGAAGTTTCACTGGTGTGAGACAGTGAAGATTAGAAGTACTTTTATTACCCAACCATTCAAGTTATACCGGGATAATCCCTCTACATTGCCTCTAAGCAACATTCTCCCTTCCTCTCCTCCTCTTCCTTTTCCTCTCTCCTCTTTCCCTCATCCTCTTCCCTCACTTCTCCCTTTCCTTCTCACCATCTCCTTTTTCTTGTGTTCATTAATGATTTATCTCTCTCTTGTGTTACTTTATCCTCTATAGCTAAAACACCATGATGATACTGATACTTTGAACAATTTGCCATCTTGTTTGACTCTCTCTCTTTGGCTAAGTGCGGCAGATTATTAATGCATTTTCTGCCTTCAAAGGTGCGGTAAGGTGCACTTTAACAAATATTGCCTTTCCCCAGAATCGCTGATCCCTTTCCCTGCCTCCTCAAATGACATGTCGTCATCTGCTGTGTGTGCCCTAAATAAATGGCGCATATGTAGGTTTTCTTTATGGCATCTTCTCACTACTTTTATCAAATTCTATGGTTATTCATATAGAAAGCCTATGACAGAGGGGTTCTAATAGAATAAGTGATTATTCACAAAATTGTGTTACTCTGTGAAGAGGTAAAAAAATTCTTGAATATATATAGGTCTCTATGGCATTCTCATCTTAATACGCAATGAACAGTTAATTTATTTGGAAGCATGGGTGGGTAATGAATCCAGGAATGCAAGCAAGTGGATTAATCCACCTGGGGTAACAAGTTTTATCTTTTGGAACTTTGCAAGAAAAATGCGCTCTTTTAAGAGTTGTCTTTTCTTTCTTGCATTGTCTTTCTTTTTCCTTCTTTTCCTCCCTCCATTCCTCCCTTCCTTCCTACTTCCTTTCCTTTTCATTTTTTTCAATTTCCCTTTTCTTTTCTAATTGTCAGCTCATTACTCATCAGAGCAACTCCTAAGGAAGGTAGGAAGTAATTATCATTGTGCTCATTTAACAGATGAGGAAACTGGGCCACAGAGAGGTTAAATGACTTGTTAATTATAAAAGCAGTAACCAAGGGGTATATACATAGTATCACCTTAAAAGTAATAACCAAAGGTATCGTGGCATAACCATTATTACTTAGAGAGTTAAGTGTATCAGTCATGGAGGTTCATGCCCATGACCTCAGTTATTTAATCATGTTAAGTTTCTCAAACATTAGCATTAAGGCATCGGGGCAGATGCAGTTGTAACATGTTCTATATAGTCTGTCACTTATGCTGATCTTAACAGCTCGATGAACTCCCAAACTTAAATTATGCTAGGGTGACAGTATAAGTAGGCTTTGAAGTCTGAATTGCTAGTATGTCGTGCTTATAGTGAGAGATTCAGTGATTTTTTCCTCAATATTGTAAAAACAATCAATGAAGGTGGAAGTACATAAATAAGTAAATAAATAATAAAAATCTCTATTTGTTTAAGTTAGAGTTTTCAACCTGACTGACATGAAAAATACGTGAATTAGATTCACTTGGAAAGCTTTTAGAAAATGTCCAAGCCCCAGCTCCTCGCCAGGCCAATAAATTCAGAATATCTTTAGTTGGGACATTATGCCTCTGAGCTTTTAAAGGATCTGCCCTGGAGATACTACTGTGCAGGCAGAGTCAATTTAATTTGAAATGTAAATAATCCTTTTTTTTTGTATTACTAGTCATAAATGATTCTATTTACTGCCAATGCATTTATATAAGATTAGGCATTTTTCTTTTTCTGAAATCCAGACCCTTCAACAGAATGAAACATGAAACAATGGCAAAACTTTCAATCACATTACTACTTTTTATAAATTATTTGCAGAATTGTATTTACAGCCTTTTACTACAGAGATAGCTTAAGAGCAAATAATCTCATCACATCTTCATTTGTGACACTATCTGGTCTTCAATAGATAAGGATGAGAATTGCTGTGTAGTGGGACATGGAGTATTCTTATGTTGTATGTGGGGGGTCACATTGTGATTTTTGATTTGAGTTGTACGTGGGGGTCACACTGTGATTTTTGGTTTGTCTGTGTGTGTGTGTGTGAAGAAAAGTTGAGAAAATGTGTGCTTTAGGCAACTGGATTAGTGAGAGTCACCTTTCCTTGTGAAGCTTTATTTTGGGCTATTCTGCCAAGGAGGTGAAGAGACAATTAGAGAGGAAATGCAAAGCAAGCGTATTGGAGTCCTGAAAGGATCGCACAGTGACTGTGTGTTTGCCTGAGGGAGAGGAGATTAGGAGAGATCGTTTTGATCGACATTAATCGGCCCTCTCTATAGGTTTTTAGTAAGTTGAGTTCGGAGCAACAGCTTTGTATCTGACCTGTCGTAGAAGGAATAGTGACTGTTTTAAACAAGTTTAATTGTTAGACAATTTTAATTCACATTTTTCTTTGTTCTGCTTGAGAGTTCTTCCTTGAAGAGCTAAACGGAATCAGAATATATCTAACAGATGACACACTGGTCTAACTTGGTCGGGAGATACCTGATAAACAGGTTTCCAAGCTAGAAACTATTCTTGCCCTCTTGCTTACAAATTACTGGCAGAGAAAGAGCTGTGGCTTTTAAAAATAAATAGAAACTTTCTCATTTGCTGTTTGCTTCACATATTGATGGGTAAGGGTAGCCTTTCTTTATTCTCTTATGTTTTCTTTATCCTTAAACGAAAGAAAGAAAGTGGAAAACATTGTGTGCCTGAACACCAGTGGGTCTGAGTGTGGGTCAGGGATTCATATTGTTACTAACGTTACTCAATCTGTTCACGTGGCTGTGCTCTTTGTTTTCCATCAGACGTATATTCTAAAAATCGGAAAGAAAGGTCTCAGTGAAGATTTTTGTAGCCATATAATTCCTCTAATTCCCTGAACTTATTTTTTCTTTATTAGTTGGTGAGGAAAATGCATGGCTGTTAACATTAGGTTAAGTGGTAATATTTTGTTCAGTAAAATAAGGTTGTAATTTTTCAAGTGTTGTTATAGTCTTATTAGTGCCTCATTTGGTTTCTCTATAAATTAACCATGTGTGAAATGTGTTAAATCATGACAAGTTTAATTCTTGATCCTGCATTTGATTTACTTATACAATAAGGAAGTTAGTTTTGCTCAAGGAAGATTGTCTCTCTCTCCCTTTCCCGTCTAACACACAATTGATTATATGTGAGGACTGATCCTATGTTTATTACAGGGATTTGCATAAGGCCTACAGGAAACCAGCACCATTTTACTGTGTTCCCATTACAGGACATAAAATGGTGCCTTTGAGTAAAGCTGCTTCATCAGACACTGGTTCTCATGCCAAGTTACAGCCATCAATGGTGAAACGGCAGATGTGAAGGCTAGTTGGCATCAAAGCATATGAGTCAAAGACTTTCCTATGGGAAAGAAAGTGCTTCATTACACTTTATCTATAGTGAGAACATTGGTTCTATCAAGCTGTCTGAAAATTAGAATATGATGGGTTTTATTACCCTAGCTCTGCCAGAGTGAATTCAATAGTTGAAAAGAAAGCGATAACACCATTTTGGGAATTATAAGAAGTGATTAGAGTTTTAGTGTATTTAAACTTGGAAGGGGCAGCTTTTATCTTAGAAAGTAGCTTCTCTAAAATATCTGTGGGACTGCAGTTTAATCCCTTTCTAATTGTTACATTTGTAAGATGTAGTAAGGCAGTGCTGGGCACTTTAATTGAAGAAAGAAGTTATGTATTTGTGAAGTGTAAAATCTGAGGAATAATGTTTTAATTGCCTTGGGAAACATGTTCATGGGCTGCAGCCATCCAGTACACTCCGTGTTCCCTCCCTCCTGGGCCCTCTGTACTCCACTCTGTGTAAGGACCATTCCTGCTGTTTGTCAAGTCAGAACGGCAGCTCAAACTCCACGTCCCACCCCATCAATCTTAGGAGAGAGGGCCCCACAGGGAGAGGGAAAACTTGAAAGTCAGTTAATATAGCGATGTTGAGCTGGCATGTCAGGTGCTGGATAATGGATAATAGTTGTCACTGAAAGACTTTATAGCCACTGGTTAAGCGACATTTTGAAGGAAATTCAAGGAGGACATATTTGGGACCCAAAGAATAGGTTGAGATAAATATTATCTAAAAATACCTTGACATATACAAAATTGTATTACTTTTCATCTTAGACAAAAACAGCTAAAATGAAAATTCCATTTCTCCTGTGCAAATGCTGAAGGAAAGCATCAATTAATGTTTTTAAAACAAACATACAAACAAAATACCCAGATTCTCTTATTGATAAATGATTGAGGAAATTATAATTATTGGCATTGTGGCTATGAAAGATTTATTGATCATGCTGAATGATTTATTTCAGGGGCAGGGGTTGTTCCAACTTTAGTGTAGTAGGAGAGGCAAATTGTTCATATGTCTTTAGATAGTTGATTAATTACAAGGTGAATATCCTGAAACTTGTACTTAATTCAGAATATCCTTCACAGTTAAACGT
The DNA here is from genome assembly GCA_963574575.1 of Galagoides demidoff. NCBI lineage: Eukaryota > Metazoa > Chordata > Mammalia > Primates > Galagidae > Galagoides > Galagoides demidoff. The sequence goes on from CAUYQV010038075.1 coordinate 18,759, forward strand.
TCTTGATTTTTTATGCATTATGCTGTCTTTTTAGCAAGAAGCTATTATTATTATTTTCTTTAAGGCAAGCAGGAAGCAAAGTTCATTGAGAAAGAGAAAGGTAGGTTTACAAAGTGCAGGACACAGGCTTACAGAGCACGGTACTTTGTCATTGGCAGCAAACAGCCTTCTCCTGACAGAGCAAAGAAGCAGAGGCTGGGAAGCTATTATTTTATTGCAAATGCACTTTATTTACTATCTTTGGTCCGCTGAAATTTCTTTTGCTTATTTGTTTTCCAATCCCTCTCCAAAAGCCCAGATAGCAGTGATGTCACATTGTTCTTTGTTATTAAGATCTGCATGATGATATCGCACACTGTTTTTTTCTTTCCTTAAGTCATACAGCGAAAGGACGTTTACTATTATTTGCTGCTGCTTCTGTCTTCAGTGCTTAGGCTTTACTTAGAGACAGTGCCACAGAGTTTCTCCCTGGGGCAGCGGGCAGGATGCAGGGTGGTGCCCCCGTCTCAGGCCCAGTGATTTTATCACTTCCTCATGCATGTTCACAAGCAGCAAATATAGTACGGAAATCGTCCCTGACTGTTTATACCCCTCCCTTCATCCCAGATAGCTCCAAAAAGAACACACTGCACCAGGGAGCTTGTTCATAAATGTTGATCATTGTAAACCAAATATAAGAAATTCTTCAAAAATTGATTTAAAAATAAACTAAGTTAAACAGTAATGCTAAATGCCTTAAAAGAAATCAGATTCTGGAACAAGTTGAATCTCTGTCTTTAGGCTGTGGTAGTAGTGACTGTGGCAGTGCCGCCAGGTGTTTAATTACCTAATGCTCAAAGGTGAGCACTTTTATCAACTATTGTATTGAGAGAAATTCTTTAGTGATTTTATAAATAAAAAGCTTTTCAGATGTGTGTGCACGTGTGCATGCATGAGTATGCTCTGTGGAAATAAGGCGTGCTATCTTAATTGGAGTTAGATGATGAATGATTATGTAATTCATTTTTCTCTACCCAGTTTCCCTATTAAATCTATTTTAGAATAATAGTTCAAGCTTGGCAATACATTGTACTTCTGCATTTCCTGACAGCATTTGAATTACACTTCTGATTGTTATTAGCCTTTTGTATACGCCATAGCATTAGTGGAGTTCAGTGAAAAGATTTGATTATCTCTAAAGGTAGGTGTTTCATTTATTAAATATCGTAATTACAGCTAATTAGAAGCTATGCGATAAATTAGTTTGCTTTGTAGGTCCCTTGACTGTTTTCAGAACCCTATGAGCTTATGCTTCATTTTAATTTATCTCCAAAACAATTAAATAAGGGCCAAAGAATTGGAAAGCAGCATTAATATAATTGAGTGTTGGGCCTAAACAATAGTTTAATGATTAAATGCATAGAATAGGTTATGCCGTGAAGTCTTACGTCTGCCACTCACCAGGGGTTAACTTAATTTCTCTGGGCTTCTTTGTTCCTATAGGTAAATCAGGGGTATGTGTGTTCTTGATTGTTAAGGATCAGCCATGTAATAAACTCCTGTATGTACTCATGCCGTCCTCAATATGAACGTTTTAAACTTCTGTAGCCAATGAACCCATTTCCCCCAATATGAACACTTGTACTCTTTGCAAATACAATTTAGCTAAGGTGATGTCGAGATCCAACAATGGCATTCTTGTTTCATTACAATTGGATCCCGATTATTCAAAAATGAATATTCTGGATTACTTTTTGGTATTGCTGAAAAGACAAAATACATTAAGGAATCCAGTTCCATTCATACATTATAGATGGTCCGTTTTTTAATTTCAGATTAATATCAGGGTACAAATGAAAACTACAGAACACTTCACAAATTTCTGTGTCCTCCTCATGCAGGGGCCGTGCTAATCTTCTCCGTATCGTGCCAGTTTGAGTATATGCGCTGCCCAAGCAAGCACACGGTCTATTTGAAAGAAAATGTTTTATTTTTTCCCAGATTTACTTTCAGGCCGCTCTTGCTCTATGGGCCCCATGATTTCAAGTGGTGCTTCCACTTGCCTCTACATGAAGCCATAATGTAAATAATACTGACAGTAAAAGAAGACAATGACGTGTATTTTGAAAATGAAAATGGTGGCTCAACTCTTTGTATGTACTTTTTTTTTTTCTTTTTTCTATTTTTAAATTTCAGGTTAACTTGATGGTACAAACAACCGATCACAGTACTTGAATTTGTTGGGTGGAGTCTCTCTTTCTGTCCTGCACCCCAAAGGTGTGCCGTACACTCCTATGTTGTGCCATTCAGTGGGAGCACGCCCACCCCCACCCCTCCCCCCGCCCCCTTCTCCCTCATCCCAATGTGAATGGAAATCCGTTTTTCTCCTACATAGCATAGGCATGAATTAGACTGTCTACTGGCTTCATATTAGTACTGAGTGCATTGGATACTAGTTTCTCCATTTTTGTGATACTTTACTGAGAAGAATGAGTTTTAGCTCCATCTGGATTGGTACAAAAGTTATGAAGTCACCATCTTTTTTACATCTGAATAGTATTCCATGGTACTGTACAATGTCTGTAGCCCCTGAAAGCTCCCTCATCCTCCTTCCTCACTCAGTCTTATGCTATTTCCTTTCTAATCTCAGGCTTACTGTCCTGGCCCTGCTGCCTCCTGAAAATGAGGGCTAGCCATTAAAGGAACATTGTAGCATTTTGCCTTTGTTTCTTTCTTTGGAGTCAGGAATCCTTTGAACAATGTTAAAAGAGGTAGTTTTTACTGTAAAATTCTCCAAAGAAGTTTTACTATGTTAAGCTAAAAAATAAGACTAGATTTTTATTTTGCTATGGGTTCTATTAAAATGTGTTTGTCTGTTGAGTGCATCAAATGCAGCCAGTGGAACTGAGGAACAAAATTTGAAATTTGAACTGTTTAATTTTAATTGAATTGAAATTTTAAAACTGAAGCAGCATTAGACATTTTTCCTTTAAACTCAGAATGATATTTTATTTTAATCTTTGCATCATGTAAGATGTATTATTGAGCCTGTGGTGGTACATGAGTCATTTTTAGTTAGATACATAAACACATCCATGATTTGATCATTAGCAATGGATTGATTCAGTTCAAATGATTTTTTCTCTATATTAAAATAACACTGTAATATGTTTATTTAAAAATTTTATGTAGACAGTGCAACTTACAATAACTATGTAAACCATATTTAACAATGAGATGTAGCCTATTATGATGATCAAAATATGATTTTGATTTATATTATTTTCTAGCTTAAAAATATCTATGGGCAAATTTTTATATTTTATTTTAATACATTTAGAGGACACAGAGTGTTTTCTTACATGGGTAACTAGTACAGTGGTGATGTTTGGGCATTTAGTGTATCTGTCACTCAAACAGCATACATTGTACCTAATACACAATTTTCATCTCTCCCACCCTCCACCCATCCTCTTCCTCCAAGTCTCCAAGGTGTATTATGTCACTCTGTATGACCATGCATACCTAGAGCTAGTTCACTTATAATTGAGAAATGCTGTGTTTGGTTTTCCCTTCTTGAATTACTTCATTTGGGATAACGTCCTCCAATTATATTCAAGTTACTACAAAAGAAATTATTGCATCCTTTCTTATGGCTGAAGTAGTATTCCATGGTGTGTGTGAGTGTCACATTTCCTTTATGTACTCATCAGCTGATCGATACTTAGGTTGATCTCATGTTTTCGCTATTGTGAATTGTACTGTGATAAACAATCGTGTACCGGTGTGTTTTTAATATAATGAATTCTTTTTCTTTGGATAGAACCCATAGTGGGATTGCTGAATCACAATGGTAGATCAACTTTTATTTCTTTGCGAAATCTCCATACTATCTTTCCATTGAGGTTGTACTTATTTTCATTTCTACCACAGGGTATAAGCATTCCCTTTCCCCTGAATTCACACCAACACCTGTTACAACGTCTATTGTTTTTTGACCTTTTAATAATGGCCATTCTCACGTTGGTGATGTAGTAACTCATCGTGGTTTTGATTTGTATTTCTCTGATAATTAATGATGTTGATTTTATGCATATACTTGGTGGCTACTTGTGTCTCTTTCGAAAAATGTTCGTTTCCTTTGCCCACTTTTTAATGGGGCAATCTGTGTTTTGTTAATTAATTTATTTATTTGCTGATTCGGATTCCTTGAATATTCCCCCCCCCATAAATCAGTTTGGGGTGTATGGTCATTTTAATAACATTGATTCTCTTAATGCCTAAGTATGAGATAGTTTTCTATTTGTGTCATCTACAATTTCTTTCATCAATTTTTCTAATTCTCCTCATAGAGATCTTTCACTTCCTTAAGTGAATATATTCCTAGGTATTTTATTAATTTTTTGCAGCTACGTTTTGTAAATGACATTGAATTCCTGATTTGATTCTTGGCTTGGCTATTATTAGTGTATAGTGTTTGCTACTTATTTTGTACATTGATTTTGTCAATGGAGACTTTACTGAATTAATTTACCAATTCTCAGAGTCTTTAGGATTTTCATGTGATAAGCTCATATCATCAGCAAAGATAGTTTGATTTTTTTTTTTTAATCTTCCTATTTGGATGCCCTTTAGTTCTTCCTTCTGCCTTGTTGTTATGGCTAAGACCTCAATAGTGTTGAATAGTAGTGGTGAAAGTGGATGTCCTTGAAAAGGTGTCATTAAGGTAAAATAAAGTAGGAATGTAGATGCTAGAACTATAACTAGAACAGTAAAGTATAAGCAAGTGGAGGTAAAGATGTGTTGCTAGTTTCACTATAAATGGCAATTGCATTTTGCTGTAGCAGAGCCAAGTGGAGAACCTCTTTATTGCCCAACCAAATATTTTAAAGATATTAAAATGTCCTTTATTAAAACCTATCTTCAGAAAATTATATAGTGAATTTGATCAACAGTTTTCTCTTAACTTTAACGAAAGAACCAAGGAAGCTAGTTAACTAAACTTAGAGTCAAATAATAAATTTTAAAATGATTTTTAACAGAATCTGAGATTGTACCTTTGTTTGGACTATGATACGATAGCATAAATTCTTGAACTAAAAAGACCATTTTTAGATGAGAAAATAGTAAAATATAGTATTTCAGTTTGGAAATTTTGTTTAAAAACTGTGAAGATAAGATTAAAAGGATTATTTGACAATAAGTAAAAAATCTTCAATTAATTCACCAAACATTTGGCCATAACATACAAGAGCTTTCTAACAATACAATGAGACAGTTGATCCAAAACATTAAATTTTCCTAGTACATTTTTAGATTTTGATGAATTACACAATGTGAGAAACTGCCAATAAAGACTTTGGGTAATATTTCTTCGCAGCACTTAAATATTTGGGAAGAAGTGTCAATTTTTGAACTAAAAAGGAAATAATGAAAGAGACTTTGGGGGGTAATTTTTATAGCTATCAAATATGGATTTCAGATAGAAATAGAAAATTTAGCTTATTAAACAGTGAACATAATGCTTAATGCTCCAGCTATGTTATGTAAAACAGTCCTGTTTTATTAAATTTTTATTAAATGAAACAAATGGCTAATATTTCCCTTATGGCTTCAGCATTGTACAAAGTTGAAATTGTGTTCCGTTTTCTGAAGCAGACTCTAAAACAAGTGCTATGGACACAGTTGTTTTGCATAGATGTGTAAATGCTTAGACTCATTTCCAGTTTATAAAATCGTCAAAGGTAATAGAAGGCAATGAATGTACTGGTTTTGTGGTTTTTGCCAAAATACTCATTAGTTGAGTCAAGGAAGTTATATAAATATTTACGGTAATGTCAATTCAAACTCAAATTATTATAAAATTAAAGAAATGATTGCCAGATGTTCAATCCTCAAAGATAAAACCTGCTGACTTCAGCTAATCAATCATCAAAGATAAAAAATAACGTCTTGTTTAATTTTTTTTTTCCTTACTACACGTTGCAAAAGTGAACTAAACTTGAATCTCCAAAGAACGAAAAAGCAGGGCATCTAAGCTGTGGTCTGTGGTCCAAGAAGATTATCTGAGGACATTTTTGCTTCTCTGTGGTGGCGGATATGGCAAAAATTATGCATGGCCTTTTTTTTTTTGCTCATCAGTCTTCATTAGTCTGTGTGTTCTGAAATGCTTAATGTTTGACCCAAGACAACTCTTCCTCCAATGAGGTGCAGATAGCCAAAAGGTTGGACCCCTCTGATAGGTAGATAGTCCACTAATTTAGAATGTAGTAGAAATTTTTCCTAACAGAACAATTAGATGATTTTTCCACATTTTTCTAATATGAATTAATACACGGGAGATTTTTAACTACTGACAGTATTATGTAAATCTTGGAGCTGCACAAATTCCATGTAAAACTGCAGAACACTGTTCTGAGGTTGATGAAATTAGAGTTGTTTCTTAAGTGTTCAATTTTCCTCTTTGTTAAATGTTAAAATTGTTAGTTGGCCTAAGAGTTAGTGAATTATTTAACTTGGACCAATGAACAGATATACCTTTTGAAACTAGAATGCTTTGGCTTCAAAGTAAAATCATTTTTACAAAGTTAAAAAGACAAAGTATTTTTGTTAAAAGATGATGGCATGATGATGATGATGATGATGATGATGATGATGATGATTTTTTTGAGACAGAGCCTCAAGCTGTCCCCCTAGGTAGGGTGCTGTGGCATCACAGCTTGCAGCAACCTCCAACTCCTAGACTCAAGCGAGTCTCCTGCCTCTGCCTCCCAAGTAGCTGGGACCACAGGCACCTGCCACAATCCCTGGCTATTTTTTTTGTTTGCAACCATCATTGTTGTTTGGTGGGTCCCGGCTGGATTTGAACCCACCACCTTAGGTGTATGTGGCTGGCGCCTTAGCCACTTGAGCCACAGGCGCTGAGCCATTATGATTATATTAAAGGAAATTGTGTGGGTACTTAATTCAGTTATGGGACATCTCGTTAGTAAGTATAAAACAACATGGGTATGTGAGGCAAGTTCTTCAAATGAATTCTATCTTAGACTTTTAGATTTACATAATCAATACAGATGAGTATTTTAGGTGAAGTTTCCGTGTCTGAATAAAGATATGCTATAAGTGTAAACTTTACATTGGATTTAAAAATAAAAATAATGTGAAATATGAATAATTTCTATATTGGAAATGTGCCATAAAATCCAATTTAATATCCAGTGAGTTCAAAATCAAGTTTTAATTTTGTTCCCAAATCCACCATTGCTTGATTTTTCTTCATCCGGACAAAAGGTTGCCACCCTCGTTGCTATGGTCCTCCTCTCACATCTAAGAACCCTTTAATCTAAAAATCTCCTCACAGCTCTACCTCTATAACACCTCAGTCTCGGTCAGCTATAAGCCATGTAGTAAGCTTACAAGTTTGCCGTCATGACCCTTCATTTGCTGTTCTATTCCAGTCACTTTCCTAAGAGTAACTAAAGGGATTATAAACAAACAAAGGAACCAGAATAACTCTTTCTCTAAAGCAATTTTCTTTTTTCCTTTTTCATGGTCATATGAGGTTGGACAATCAAATTCACTATGTCATACACGAAAGAAAAAGTGTCCTGTACCTCAATGCTGAATATCACTATGGTCACCTTTGAAGTGCTCTCCTCAGGAAGCTGGACACCGGTGCCAGCGCCTAATCTACCCTTCAAAGCAATTTTGGAACTCTTTTTTTGGAAAGGCCGTCAGAACTGTCATCACAGGAAAGTGCTTTGAAGGTTGGACTAGGTGCTGTTATCAGGGTCCAGCTCCCCAAGGAGAGTACTCTGAAGGTGGCCACAGTGATAGTTAGCAATAATGCTTGTAGAACTCTTTCTAGTGTTAATCGTCTAACCTTATAAATTTAATATTTTCACTTATTTTATTACTCTTGTGGAAATCCATGAGCTCAAAGACCTAGCAACTAAAAGAGTCTGGCAAATAGTAGGTTAATCTTATTTTTATGATATAATTAATTAATGTAAGAAAAATAAGTAATCAAGGGTAAAGCACATTTTAAGTATACTAATAATTGCAAAACATGATATAGACATGGAATTTTTTTTTAAATATGATTTGTATGTTTAGGGTTTAGAAATTTCTTATTACTATATTTATAATGAAAAGTTAGAAAATGAAAAAACATAGAAAGATCCATTCACTATCTGATACACAGACACACACGTGTCCTCTGAAATGTACACACACGCGCACATACACGTCTATATAATGCAATTAGAATAATGTTATAATGTAACTGCAGAGCATTTTCTGCTTAAAATTATACATATTTTAATTTTTAATTTCTTATTATAAATAATGAACAACTTTGTACTTGCCTGTTTGTTAAGTACATAGTAATATCTTTGAAATCGTCAGGTAAAGGATCCTAACAGAACATGTGCCTTCTGTTGAGCAAACCTTTCACTGAACCAAGTTAACATAAGCAAGAGAGTATGGCAGAGAGAAGAGCCCAGAACTCACTCAGTTCTATTGAGCAAGAGGACTAGAGAGTTCTTAAGACCTGGGAAGGTGGAAGGGAGTAGGATTGCTGGCCGCTGCCTGTGTTTGCTAATTATTTCCTGCTAATATCTCCTTGACAGGGGGTTGTTTTACAACTTGAGCAAGCCAGCAACTGGAGTTAGGTACCTACTTCCTACAGAGAATGTGAGATGAGGGTCACTACTTTACCTTCCTAGACAATTGCAGTTCAAAGGGATTCCTTCCAAGCACCTGAAAAAGATGTTTCTGCCTGTTGATGTTGGCAAGAAACTTCTAAAAAGTCTAACATTCCAAAAGGGCGGAGGATGGATTTGCAAGTTTTCTAAGGTGAATGTTCTAAGAAAAGGGAGATCAGGAGCCTAACATTAGGAAGAAAGCTGTCTAACCATATAATCACGCCAAGAAGAATGAGACTGTCTTGATCACTTGACAGAACATGCCTTAGAAATGATGAAGCAATTTCCATATTAACAATAGGCACGAGAGTGGTTCTTGCCAAATCTCCCCCATAGTGTGAGTAGTGACAATTTTTAATAAGAGAAATTGTATTTATTGATTTGAATTTCTTTGATCATTTTCAACACTAAATTTTGTTTACTAGGTATGTTTATTTCTTTGCTGCATGCATGTATGTGCTTTTTACTTTTTATATTATACTCCTTTATAATTTTTGTTTGCTGCTTTTGTTTTGAAGAATGAAACATCTTCAGAATCTTGCTGCTAGTCTAACTGGGGTTTGTTACTATACTACTAGTTTTCAGGGCTCTATTAGTAACAATATTGTTATGGGATTATTTTAGGAAAGACAGCTCTGTGTGCAGCTATATTTGAAAATGTACTTTAACTCTTTCCAAGATTTTGAGTTAAGTGGCTATACAAAGTAACTTGGATTTTAAAAATTTGAAACATTGATTGTGTTAATTTGGTTTTAAAAATGTATGAGGTCTGCATTCCACTAAATTTCTTAAATATTAAATAAAGATTGTTTCCTTTTTTTTCTTTTGGATTAATATAAGGGTACATATGATTGGGTTATATTACTGGCGTTTGTTAGGCAGCATCCAAGTTGTAGGTGAGCTCCCATCTAATAGGTTAAATGTAGAGGATTTGGTGAAGGATAAGGACTTTTTTTCTGAGTAATGTATGTGCAAGGATTCATGCATGTAAATGTATTCACCTCATTAATGATTACGTTGTAGCAAGGCTGAGAAAATGTGATACAAGAGAAACACGCGTTTGAAGACATCAGCTTTATTTATTTATTTTACTTGCTTTATTAAAGCATGCATATACTTTAGAATAAGAATGCATTGGTTGTTGACAACCTGCCCCTCTTTATAATGTAGGTGTTAATTAAACATGATAGATTCCTGCCATGATCCCACCCCAAATGTTATCTTTATTTCAATACATATATTTCTTCTCTTTTCCTTTTTTTTTTGAGGCAGAATCTAACTCTGTTGCCTTGGTTAGAGGGCCATAGCATCATAGCTCTCAGTAACCTCAAACACTTGGGCTCGAGTGATCTTATTCCCTCAGCCTCCCTAAGTACCTGGCACTACAGGTGTGCTCCACCACTCCAGGCTAGTTTTTCTGTTTTAGTGGAGATGGGCTCACTTTTGTTCAGGTTGATCTTGAATTCCTGAGCTCAAGCAGTCCACCAGCCTTGGCCTTCCAGGGTGCTAGGATTACAAGTGCCAGCCACCACGCCCGACCCAATACATACATTCTGAAAGCAATCTTTCAGTCATTGGTAGGTACATTAAATATCTTTTCCTGTAATCCTGAGCATCTGTATTCATCTTTTACACTTTGATAGTTGTCAAACCTGCTTGCCCTCCTAGGGGAAAGTTACTGTTGATATTATTTATTTCAGACACAGTTAGCTCTGATGAACACTGAGCTGTCTTCACATTGGAATGAAGAGCTATGTGCAAACTTTTACCAAAATGCAGAAACTATAGAATTTTTCACAAGTGTTTATTTTAAAGAAATGTCCTCTAAACTCAATGTGAGTTTTAAAAGTGATTCTTCCATTTGTTTGAGAAGTAGTATAATTTTACTTAGAGGGTAACTTTTAAAATATTTAAAAATTAAATTTAAAAGATCATTATGTGTACTAAAACATGTATTAGAAAAACTGAATTAAGTTTTATGTGTTGATGGTGATAGTGTGGTAGTAATAGTGACAGGTGGATGCACGAATACTCAGCAGTTGTATTTATGATGTTCATATTTCTGTGTCTTCCAAACAGAAAATGACTTGCAGAATCTTAGAGCTGTTTTTCTTAAACACAACTTTTCCATTTGTCAAGAGAGTGAGCTGCTGCTACATAAGCTACAGCTTACAAGTTTATAGAGCTAAGCCAGAGGCTGTGTTAATCATAGTGTTACTTTAACATGTGACCAGTTCCTTACTTATTGATATACATGACTTAATGTTCAGGCATACAAAGTTTCCAGACACAGAATCAAATACTGAAAGGGTTTTAAAACAAAACAGAACATAAACCAGCTGCATATCTTTATTAAGTTAAGTAAATGAACTTGCCCATTTGAGGCAAACCCAGGCAAATTTAATGTGCCCCTGGGCACAGTTACAGAATCATGACATGGTAATTACTTTGGTATTCATCAAATATGCAGTTTCCATGAGTTGTAGTCCACCCACTGTTTAAAAATTTGCTCCCACCCTTTAAAATAATTGTTTGTTTTATTAACTTCAAATGTGCATACACATTGATTAATAAGGCCTTGGCAATTTCACTTAATGCTAAAAATAATGTGAATCCTGTCTTAAATTTTCTTGTGGCTCTGCACGATGAAAAGAAGACTGAGACAGCGTCTTTGTTTACTTTTGTTATAGGGTTTTGCTTTCCTTTTGTAAGTAACACCACTTTTTTCTTTCACCCACATAGCATTTTCAATGCGGTATTATAATTATGTTAAACGCCTAGATTTGCTTGGGATAGAAAAGTATCAAGTTCTTTGATTTACACACTCGGATTTCCTTTCAATTTTGAAAACTTCATTTCAGTTCCATTTTTGAAAATGTTATCTGTCCCAGTTGTGCTTATTTCATCTTCAGGACAGAACGGAAATGAGACAATGAGAAATGAGTGATATCTGCCATTGGTTTTATTACCCCTATCACATAACTTCCTCATGTTTTACCTCTTTATACTTTTCCTAACATTATGGAAAAGACATTAAAGTTAGTCCTCCATACCACTGAGTCCATTTTCAAAATGTTATTCTGCCTTTTATTGGCCGCAAGATTGATTTTTATTTTATAGTATATTTAATTCCTCTGTAAGCCTTATTAAGCCCCATATCTCTTATCCATCTCCTCATTTCTTTTTTTTTAAATTTATCAGCCTGATTTCACTTTAGGATTTTCTGACCTATTTCATAAAGTCTTTCGTTTTTGTGTGACATTAGGACTAAAGTGGAGGTTTTTGAATTTTTCTTCTCTTGCTGGTAATTAATAATTTTTAAAAATGGGCTCTTGTCTTTAACTTTTCAAGATAATAGTTCTTTCCATGTTATTTGGCCCCACTTTGATAGTTTTATGTGCTTTTTAATCTTTAGGGAGGGGTATTTGATTAAGACATGCTGTTGACCACAGGCCAGTTGAATAAATCTCTGTATCCGTTAAAACTTGAAAACAGGCTTACCTGAAAAGTTCGGAGTCCACTTCTCAGCATCCAAAGTTTTGTTTGTTTGTTTGTTTGCTTTTTTTGTTTTGTTTTAATATGGATCCTCTGGCTTAAAGTAGAATCTTCTACATTGTAAGCCTGATTTTATGATACTCTGAATGGTGGATCATCCCTGCTTCCAGGGAGTTTCTTTTCTGCCCCCCATTTTCATGACAAATAAGGATTACCCGGCTAGCTGCATCCATCTCTGGCAAGGATAATCTCCTCTTCTCTACTATGTACCCAGTTATTTTTCTGTCAGTTGTAGCAGCTAAATTAAAACAAACCAGGAAATACTGACAGACAGGGAACACATCTTACCTGTCTGAAAGTCAGTTTCTATGAAGGTAGAAGACAGCTGCCAAGTTTCCTGGATTGAACAGAACTGAGAAGTCGCATAGTGTGGAGATAGGAACAGTGGTATCCCCGCCACCTTTCAGCCTGGTAGTAACATTTTATTTCCAGCAAAGGTGGGTCAAGGGTTATAGTTTTAATTCAGTTCAAACCTTAATGTAGTGAGATACCTTTCTTTCAGATTACAGCAATAAACTTTCTATCAGTTTTATTTTTTATGTTGTGAATAGTCATATTTTTTTGTATCTTACTATATTAATATATCTCAATGTGATGTTAGCAGAGTTCTTGGTTGCGATTATCCACACACCTTTTAAAACTGGAAATCCATAATCTTTACTTGCTTTTAAATGTTGCATTTGTTTATACACAAAACTCCCACACAAGCTGCAGTTATTATAACCCATGCTCTAGGAAGTAGATACCTGCACCTTCTATCTATCTTTCTTTAAAATGACGGGATACAAAATATTTAAGAGATTTTAGACACTAAATTTAGTCTTATCACAAATCAGAATGAATTCATCTTTCAACTATCCATTACCACCACTACACACTGCCAATCTTAAAAACAGTTGTGTAAGTAACTGGAATAGTTTTTAATGTTTTTTTTTTAATTTTCTCTATACATATACGTGTGTTCATTTGGTTTCCACTTTTTGCCTTCACAAAATTTAAAAAGCTTAAAATTTAGTAACAATAACAATGTTTAAGATAAGCCATGTACAGGCTTTCTGTAAACATTTGTTTTTTATCTGATCAAATTTAAGAACAATTGCATGCTTGCATTAAGTCACAAATTATGTTTAGTTTAATTTTCCTTAAATAAAAGCTCTATTACAGTATAATTTACTTACCATATAGTTAACCATTTATTAGTATATATTCAAGAGTTTTTCATATGTTTAGAATAGCATGATAATCATTACAATAATTTTTAGAGTATTTTTAGTGCCACCCTTCCAAAAGAAAACACATACTTCGAACCTCCACATTTACACCAGACGTTATCACCCACTAACCTGCTTCCTGTGTTTATCGATTTTACTGATCTGAACATTTTCTACAGAGTGATGTGATATGTGATACTGCATTTTTTCATTTAGCATAGTGTTTTCCTTTTTTTTTGGGAGAGACAGAGTCTCACTTTATCACCCTCGGTAGATGCCGTGTGCCACAGCTCACAGCAACCTCCAACTCATGGGCTTAGGTGACTCACCTGTCTCAGCCTCCCAAGTAGCTGGGACTACAGGTGCTCAACACAACACCCGACTATTTTTTGTTGCAGTTTGGCCGGGGTCAGGTTTGAACCCGCCACCCTCGGTATATGGAGCCAGCATCCTACTCACTGAGCTACAGGCACCGCCCAGCATAATTTCAATGTTCATGTATACTCTAGTATGAATCAAACTTTATTTTTTATTATAGATGAATATTCCATTTTATAGATATACCACATTTTATTTATCTTTTCCTCAGAAGATGGACATTTGGATTGTTTTAATTTTTGGATACTGCAAATAATACTGCTAGAGATACTCATGTACAAACTTTGGAGTGGATTTTTATTTTCTATTTTCTTGGGCATATAGCTAAAGTAAAGTGCTGGCATGTAATAACAATTTGAGGAATCCCAAACTACATGCTGAATAGTGGTACAAGTTTATATTTCCTTCAGTAGTGTTTGAGGTGCCAATTTCTTTACATCTTTACTAGCACTTGTTTTTCTCTCTCATTATGGATATATTAATAGTTTTTCTAGTGTGAGAAAGGGTTTGATTTTGTTCCTGCTAACTGAGTTTGAGCATCATGTCATCTACAAAGAGAGACAGTTTAACTTCTTTTTTTGCAATGTGTATGACTTTTGTTTCTTTTTCTTACCTAAATGACTGGGCAGTGTAAAAATTCTAGTGTAATGTTAAATACAAGTGACAAAATGTCCCTCCTGATTGTAGGTGGGAAACATTCAGTCTTAGATGTCTGAGATGTCTTATATAAGGTTGAAGGCTGTCCCTTTCTCCCTAATTTTCAACCTCTTTATCATAAAGAGGTATGGGATATGTCACATGTTTTCTTTGAGTCTATTGAGATGACCATGTGGTTTTTTAAGGTGTGTTACATTAATTGATTTTGAATTTTAAAGCAACCCTGAGTTCTTAGAATAAATCTGAGTTGGGCAAGGTGTACAACCATTTTCATGTGGTGCTACATTGGGTTGTTAGTGTTCTGTTAAAGGATTTGCATCTATATAACAAAAGATATTGTATATACTTTTTTTCCTTGTAATGTTTTGGGGTTTGTTATCAGGGTAATTAATACTGGCCTCATAGAATGAGTTAAAAAGTGTTCCTCTTATTTTGCATTTTGGAAGAGTTTGTGAAGGATTGCTATTAATTCTGCTTTAAATGTTTGATAGATGTCACCAGTAAATCTATCTAGTCCTGGACTTTTATCTGTAGACAGCTAGAAACATGTTCTATGTATAAACACACATACACATGTATATATTTTGTTTTCACATTTTCTATTTCTTTTGGAGTCAGTTTTTGTAGTTTAAAATGTAATGTCTAAAATGGGATTGGTTAATTCTACCCCATTTAAATAAATGTAGGAAGGAAGTATAATAATAACTATTAGAGAAAAATATATAGTATTTGATAAAATAATCCCTGTCTGTATAAAGAACTCTTCAATAACACTGGCAACTCAAAGAAAGGAAATAATCTCTTTTTCTTTCTGGAATTGTTAATGAACTCTCAGGGGGGTTCATTATTACTCAGTGCGCAGAAAGCCAATTACTGAGACAACAGGATTATTAAGGAAGAAAGCATTTACTGCAGAGGACACATCAACTGGGAGGTAGGAGGCCTAGACTGCATCGGAGCAGCTTCCCTTACTAACAGAGACTCTGAGCATCCCTATGTGTGTGAGGTAGGGTGCAGGGCTCACAAGCACAGTGGCAGTGAGAACTCATGTTAGTACAGACATCAGATGACCAAAAAATGGCAGCTAGTTCCTCCCAGGGTGGAGAATTAATAGCCTAATGAGCTAGGGGTAATATTGGTCATTCTTTCATGCAAGCAGGTGGATGTGGGGAATAGTCTGCTAAGCAGAGCCTCAGGCATGATCGTTTATCTTGTCTTCTTTGGACCAACAGGTGGTACAAGGCTTTGTAGTTATCTCTTGGCTACAGAGTGATTCTGCCATTTCTCTGTGTGTGTGTGGGCGGGGGGGGGGGGGACTCAAAAGAATACATCAATGCAACAGAAAGTTGCAAAGTTTTTGTCAGTAAATCTTACCCAGTCTGCTTAGCTGTCTATTTTCTTTCCCATCTACTTAGACACGACAGTTGCTAAGTTACTGGTGCTGAGCTAAAACTCTCTATGGTACCACCAATTCAGCTGCAACTGAACACTGAGAATTTGTTTGAAGCATACGGGTACTAAAAACACTATTAAATAAACCTGTAATCATCATGACATTCATGTAGTTTGGATTTTTCTGTAATCCACACTAGGTAACATAACACTTTATGTGTTGGTTTATGTACATGTATGTAAACCATAAATATTTAGCAATTACAGGTAGTTGGTGTATAACTTTCTGTGTCAAATTCTCTATACATATAAATGAATCTTTAAACCATTCTGTTTATCAGAAAAAACACATATTCATGGTCAACCATCGTTTGCTATTATCAGAACATATATTTCACATGGCACTTTCCAAATTAATGTTCATTATTCTCCCTCTGTGGAAAAGTGTACTTTGTATTTTGGCAGATAGTTCAGTTAAGAATAAGATAATTGTATTTAAGTAATGCCAATACATAAACAAATAATTTGATTATAGTATAATATATTTTATATGAAAGGCACAAAGCCTTTGGTGACATGAAGAAGTGACTGATTAGCCTAGGGCAGAAGTAGAGGAGGAATTAGGAAACTTTCCTAAAAGAAGTGATTGACTGAATAAAGGTGGTTTGGGGAGTTACCAGAAGGAGATAAGCCCATTACTAAATCTACCCTATTTAAATGATTTGGATCTTTTAAAGCAAGATATGTTGAGAACCTAAATAGTCTAGTCATCTGTTTTACTTGAGCGTGTAATTTGTAGTACAATCAAGAAATTTTTGATGTACAAATGTTTCAGTGGATGAAGAAGTGGGATGAATGATTTAGTCCTCAACTGAGTCAGATAAGGAAGTGAAGTTTATGCTTTTATTAGAAAGCTAAACTCAGTAATAGTCCTTTAAATAACTCTTTTGATTTAGTTTGAATGTTTATAATTTGCACTAGAATGTTCATCACAGCCCAATTCACAATTGCCAAGACATGCAATCAACCCAAAAGAAAATTTATAGCAGCACTGGATTAATGGTCTAACAGAGCATTATGCTTTTATTCTTTTGCCCTTTTTTATCACAGGATATAATTTCTCCTACCTATACAACCTCTCCTACTTCTCTGTATTTCAGACTTTTTTTTGAGGGGGAAATGTGGGTTTGTGGTCTGAGGAATAAAGCTTATGAATGTAGCAATTATGACTCTAATTATCAAAATATATATTGTCTTGATAGAAAATAATATTCTAATATTTATACAAGATAAACAATGAAGAAAAATTTAAAAAATTCACTACCCACCTTTCCTTTTTTATAATGGAAATGTGTGTGATCTGTATGAGACCAAGCTGAGTCCTGGCAGAATGGGCAAGATTTGGAAATGTAGAGATGAGGGGGAAGTTGCTCCCAGAGTGGATAAGAGGAGGAGCACAGAATATTACACGATCAAAAGTGAGTTTGGTTTGGAATAAGAGTTGAATTTAGGAAGTGTGAGAATCACAGATAGATCATTAGATAACTTGATCTAAAGCCATGGAACTTTTTTTTAAAGAGGTACTATTATGTAAATCTGATACCGGACTTTGATACTGGATTTCCAGGCTCTTGGTCTCGGCTGTTTGAAGAATGAAGCAACGGACCACAGCATCAGCAGTAAGTTAGGTTTTATCTAACAAGTGTGCTCTCACAAGGAACCAAACCTCCTTGCAGAGCAGCATCAGCAGTAAGATAGTGTTACAGCTCTTACCAGGAACCAATCCTCCTTGCTCTCCTCTCTCTCTCTCTCTCTCTCAGAGGTCTGTGTCTGGGCTCTCTGCTTAGGGGCTTAAATAGTGGCAGTTGTCCAATGAGCTTTCAGGTCTTGAAAACAGACAAAATCAGGAGCAGGTTTTGAAAACAGACCAATCAGGGAAGCACTGGAGGTACTGGCAGAAGTCTGTGTGAGGAGACAGCCCGGCGCCAGTGTCTTCCCCCACTCCTGTCAGCCGAATTCCTTCATTCACCGGAACAGCAACAGGTCCAGGGCCAAGGTGGCCAGTCTCAGTGCCACCTTGGCCAGTATCAAAACTGCTTAAAGTACAACAGTTTGGGTAAAAACAGGGAGAAGGACTGGTACTTGACAGGCCCTTCTACTCCTCACTGGATCTCAACTATGGCCCAAGACTGTGGTAGGATATTTTAAGAGTAAATCCATCAAAATTAAGCACAAATTCTGGGGTTTCTTTTCAGATTAAGTGTTAAAACACAGGCAAATACAATTTTTTCTTTCATCCCTTCTACCACTTGCTGTTATTGGTTCAGGATTTATTGAATATAAAAATAGACTTATAAAAATATGAACTTAATATGCTTGGTCATTCACTCTTCAATATTTTATCTTAGAAATTATTTATGTATTTATGATTATCCATTAACTAGCTCAGTTTAGTATCAGCCTATGTTTTAAGTTACCCAAAGATGTTAGAAATTTTGTTTAAGTTGACACATTAGAAATAAAATTACCATTGATATAAAAAGAAGTACGATTCAAGTTATTTTTTAAATACATATTTATAGTAATAAACATTTTAAGTAGGAGTAAGTTTAGCTTATTTGATTGATAACCCAGTCTAAGAATTTTTAGAAATTCAGATGATGTAGAATTTTCATGAGAAAGCAAACTTAGATCTTATTTAAAAATGAAATAGACATTTGTATGACTTAATATTAATAATTCACATAAATTGTGAGTGCCTTTCTTCTTTATGTCATTATTATTAATGTAGTTTTGGGTTTGGATTTTTAGAAAATGTTTTTTTGGCAGCATCTGTTAAAGGTAGTCACAATTCATGCATTGGGATTTTTTTATTTTGTTCAAATAAAAAAACAAATGCAGGGTGAAGGGTTTATTTTTATTTTGTAAGTCTGTGGGAATTTTCAATTTATGCAAGCGTTTGGTAATCAGAAGAATGATTCTTTGAGAAATGTTCTATTTAAATGTATTTATCCTCAGTGGAGGTAGAAGTCAAGACCTTTCTTGATTCCTAAAACAAAGAAACATAGTCACAAAGACAACTTCTAGCTATAGGCAAGGGTCAAAAAATAAAAGCAAAACCCTACAAACGTTCTAGTCCAGATATCAAATAAGTATTTTCTTTCCCATGGAGTATGAAACATTTTCCCAAATGATTTGAGTTCTAAGCAAGTAGACCGATAAACAAAAAGACTAACAAACGGGAATCTCAGTCACTTCTCACACAATAGAGAATAGAGTTTTATTAGTTAGGTGGCAGAGATCACTAAATGATCAGAGCAGAAAATCAAACTGAATCATTGCTATCACTAGTGGGAGATAATTTACTGTCCTGGCGAGATCTAGAAATGTAAATCATGCAAACAAAACCAAGACAACAACAAAAAATATAAATTATGAGGGCAATGGAGGGGTAGAGAAAAAGAACTGAAGAGGCATAAAAGGCAAAGTTCTACTGACACTTGAGACTCTTTCTGGGAACCAAAAAACATGCGCCTTCACTTAAATCGCCCCATGGAGCACTTCTCCAGTAATGTAATTTACCTGGCTGTCAGGTGAATCTGCCAGTCCATCTCGGTGAATGAATGATCAACAAATATGATGAAGTATAATTTACACAAGTTAAAAACATGAATTTTATGCAAATTTTAACTGAACCCAGGATGAAGACTTTATTCAATGATTACGTATGGTGCAAAGGGTCTTTGAAGGCTGCATATACATACAGATACACACAACCAGACATTCGGAAATGACCTTTGCTAATAGATGCAAAACTGCTTAACAACATGTATCTACAGTAAAATTAAATGTTTAAGAGTTATCTTTTCTACAGAATAAAAGGAAATATTTTCTTTGATGGATAAAATAAATTTTAATTGTCTTTCTATTTTTTATAAGATAGCTACTACTCCTACAGAAGTGCTGCTATTCTGATAGAAGGTCAGTCAAAGGAGCAAATGAGTATAGAATCACCTAGTCCCCAGGGAGTCTGCTAATAATATCCAGCAGGCCACAATAGGAAAACAACCGTTTTAATATTTCTAGATCCTCAACTTCAATATGTGTACTTCCTAACATTGATCTTCCTGAGAACAAGGCTTCAGGTACATACTTTATTCTGCTCTTTCTTCTCACCTCCTTTCACATTTGTACTTGAACTTGGTAAAATACATGCATACTCAGTTCCATTCATTTTGTTTACCTTAACAAACAAAAAATCTCCATCACATATACAAAAACACTAATTAGAAATGTTAATGTTTGAAAGTCCCCCTTACTGGGGACACTATAAACCTTCCCCCTATGACTCATGATAAATACATTTGTTCAGTGGCAAATTAAAATAATTCTAACAGGGGTGGCACCTGTGGCTCAAAGGAGTAGGGCGGGTCCCATAAACTCTAAACCTACCCCCTCTGACCCATGATAAATACATGTGTTCAGTGGCAGATTAAAATAATTCTAACGGGGGGGGGGGGTGCCTGTGGCTCAAAGGAGTAGGACACTGGCCTCATATGCCCGAGGTGGTGGGTTCAAACACAACCCTGGCCAAAAAAAAAAACCCCAATAATAATAAATAAAATAATTCTAATGATAACTTAAGGCAGCAAAATATTTTAAGTTTTAAAGACTTGACACAGTGAATTTTAAATAATACTTAATTTTTTTTTTTTTTTTTTTTTTGAGTCAGAGTCAAACTCTTGGGCTTGAGTGATCCTCTTGTCTCAGCCTCCCCAGTAGCTGGGACTATAGGCATACATCCCCATGCCTGGTCAGTTTTTCTGTTTTTAGTAGAGACAGAGTCTCACTCTTGTTCAGACTGGTGTCCAACTCCTCAAACAATTCACCCTCTGTAGCCTCCCAGAGTGTTGGGATTAAGGGCATGACCCACTGTGCCTTTCCTGATACTTAATTTTAATACATCACAAAGTTGTTTTGAGTGTAATAAAGTGATTTCATAAAAAAATTACAGCACAAAATGTATTTCTCTAAGAAAAAAATATTATAGCAGATATTGAATAATTATGCAAGCTTTAAAAGAAAAGGAACTGTATGTAATTTCTAACTGTTGAAAGATTTGATCCCATGTTTGTTTTTATTTCAGATTAATATAAGGGTACAAATGATTAGGTTACACTGCATTTCTTAAAGTTCAAATTGTAGTTGAGCCTAAGAGGTGCACTGTACAGCCTTACATTATGCACCTTTGGTGAGAGCTTGCGAACCACCTTCCCTTCTCCCCTTTCTCTTTTTTCTGCTCCCTAAGTGCCCATCCACAAATAAATAGATTAAAAACCTATGGTATATGTATTCTGTGGAGTACTGTGCAGACATAAAAAGATGGAGTCTTTAACATCTTTTGTATTTGCCTGAAATGGAGTTGAAACACATTGTCCTTAGTAGAGTATCACAAGAATGGAAAGGCAAATATCCAATGTACTCAATCCTAATATGAAACTAATAGATAAACAAGTGCGTGCCCACACAATAGAAGAACATGATCTTATGTATTTTAATTTCATGATTGTGGACAGCAAAGTGCCATTGTATTAATATTGCATGGAATGCATTTAAAGAATTATGTAATACTTTAAAATATAGATTATTAGAGTATGTTAGAATTTATGTTTATGCAATTTTTAATTCAGTGATTCACATTTTAGATTTGTAGTACATCAAAATATTTGCTGTATAGCCTGCATTTTAATTTACATTATTTCTCTAAGGTATGCTTTGATTCCATGTACATTTTCCCCAAAACTATTACTTGCTAATTTTAAGAGAAAGACCTATGAAAATATGCAAAATTGTCTCGATTAATACATTTTGACTCATCGAAGGACTAAATGACAAAGTAAGATATTTTCAGTGTTTAAAAACTGTTGATAGACCATAAGGTCATGTCAATGGCAAAAAGGATCATTTCTGGAAAGATAATTTAAGTTTGCTCATTAATGGAGTTTTTTTTGTTGTTGTTGTTCATAGAATATGCTTTGGTTTTAGTGCATATTTGATCTAATACATTAATCTTTGTTGATGAAATTTTAATGAATACTCATGTAGCAGTCCATGTCTCAGATAAGCCCAAGTAAAGTATAAATTACAGTAAAGGTGGACAGCACTAGAAAGGGTTTGGCCAGCAACTTGTTTGAGAATGTTATGAAAAGGATTTGAAGTTAGGACAATGCCTCCATGCTTAAAACCGCCTTTTTAACCCTCTGGTTTTTACTAACTTCAGTTTATTAGCCCTCTGGAGAATCCTTCTAAACCCCTGCTTGAGTAACTCTGTCTCCTTCTTCTTACAATATCCTCAACCAGTGTACCTAACTGAAGTTTTCTTCTTTAAATTTTTTTTTAAATTTTTAATTGTTATGGATATAGGATAGTTGTATATCTTTCTATAAATCATGTGTGATTTTTTTTTTTATTGAATGGTAACTATGTACATTAATGCACTTCTGGGGTACAGTGTGGGGTTTTCACATGCAATCCGAAATACTTCCATCAAACTGATCAACACAGCCTTCATGTCATTTTCTCAGT
>CAUYQV010038083.1:0-18720 GCA_963574575.1 Galagoides demidoff
GAGGGTGCTGTGAGCTGTAATGCCATGGCACTCTACCCCGGGGGATAGCTTGAGGCTCTGTCTCAAAAAAAAAAAAGATATTTTTAAGAATATATGTATATATATCTATATATATATATATATATATATAGATATATATACATATAAACACACACACACACTTTTTTTTTTTTTTTGAGACAGAGTCTCATTATATCACCCTCGGTAAAGTGCCATGGTGTCAGAGCTCACAGCAACCTCAAACTCTTGGCTTAAGCCATTCTCTTGCCTCAGCCTCCTAAGTAGCTAGGACTATAGGTGCCTGCCACATCTAGCCGTTTTTGTTGTAGTTGTCATTGTTGTTTGACAGGCCTGGGCTGGGTTTGAACCTGCCCACCCCGGTATATGTGGCTGGTGCCCTAGCCTCTGAGTTACAGGTGCTGAACCAGGAATATATTTTTTAAAGTGGTTCTAACCTTTAGAAAAATAATTTGGGAATACTAACAAGACGTCCTTACCTTTTGTGAGTATCCAAATGGACAGAGAGTTTTTAATTAGTTGGTATCCATATGAGAGTTGGAGTACTCACTGCTGCTGTATTTCCTGTGTGTGAAATTATTAAGCCCAACATTACAACCACGTATGTGTGTGTTCTGGTTTTCTCTTTTTAAAGAATTCCCTTTGTTTTTGCCTTTCTAGGAAGTAGACTATGAAGAAATGAAGAATCTTGACTTCAGTATTATTGTCACTAATAAAGCAGCTTTTCACAAATCAATTAAGAATAAATACAAGCCCACATCCATTCCCATCAAAGTGAAAGTGAAAGATGTGAAAGAAGGCATTCGTTTTAAAAGCAGCACAATCTCCGTCCTCGCTAGCGAGAGCACGGACAGGTCAAGCCGAGGCCAAGTCATCGGGAAATTTGAACCTTTTGATGAAGATACTAGAAAGCCAGTGCGCGTAAAGTGAGAGATGGTTATGAATACATTTCCTTGTTTTAAGTTATTTTAAAAATCGTCATCAAATGTGAACACTCCATTCTTTCACAATGCAGCATGATAGTTCCCCGAAGGTCTATAGATTAAATTTCCTGAAGTTGTGCCTGTTAACTAAGAGACCAGGAGGAATTTTCACCAGAAAGGCTTTTCCTCAGCCATTTGTGAATGAGGATGAGACCGGGTTACTTGTGGAAACAGTCCTGGCTAGAAAAAGCTAAAACGCAACTCAGGAAAGCTCAGAAAGTAACTGGATAAAAATCTGTCTCAGTTCTTTATCGGAGGTTAAGAATATAGCAGATAACATTTATAATGAGTTTTACTAAATTTACTCAAGTTTAATTCAGAGCAATGCAGTAGAATCTTCATAGTTGACTACTTCCCTACATTGACCATGACCTTAAGTTGAAATAACTTTCATAGATTGGACATATACCACATGTGTGAATCAGTACAGTGGGCCTAGTTCCTTACGTTGACCACCTCCCTATGTTGGCCAGTTTGTTACAGTCCCGTGGGTGGTCAACTTATAGAAGTTCTACTATAGTTGCATAACGTAGTTTAATATGGGGAAACCAGTTTGGTTTACATATGAATCTTGGGAATTAATCTTCATTTAAACCATGCTGTTTGTTTCAGAGGTCAATGAACCTTTATGTTTATAAAGGTTTTTGATGACAGGGACCTTCACCCAGAGGCTGCCACAGTGCTAGGAAGGACTGGACTCTGGCCACCTCTATAATGACACGGTAGATTTACGTGAAATTTTTAAATTTTTGAAGTAAATTTACATCTTAGATCTCAAAGCCAAGCCTGCTGTCTACAGAGCTGTTGTTTAGGAAACTCCAGTTAGGGTCATCCCCAGCTGAATTTAAAGAATATCCCCACCCACGGCCCCAGACATAAGAGCTATGGTGACACCTTGTTCTGCTAGCAAAACTGCTCAGAGGCCTGTGTGTCCTTATACCTGTGTTTCTGTCTTAGTCTATTTGGGCTGCTCTGAAAAATACCGTAGACTAGGTAATTTGTAAACAGATTTATTGCTCACAGCTCTCAGACTGGGAAGCCCAAGATGTAGGTACCAGCCAGCTGATCAAGTAACTACTGAGCTTGGCTCTTTGCTTCCAAGATGGCACCTGTTTGCTCACATGGCCAAAGGGGTGCTCAGTGGGGCCTTTTTTATAAAGAACACTGATCTCATTTATGAAAGTGGTGCCCCTCATGACTTAATCATATCCCAAAGACCCTACCCCTTCATCTGTCATACTGAGTATCGGGTTCAAATTTAAGAATATCAGGGGACTACCAACATTCAAACCACAGCCACAGCAGTCCAGTGTGCCACCACATCATAAAGCCTTGTGTTTAGAAGTATGACTGATTGTAGCAAGAGGGAGAATGTGGAAGAAGCTCTTCAGCTTCCTCCTTTCTTTTGGTGAATCTCCATTTAATGGAATTCATTAAATTGCCTTTTTCCAAAATTATATTAACAGCTTCCACTGTGTTTTCCGCAGTGCTGTGGCCATCTGTGGCCCAGCCTACAGGAGCAGCTCTGCTTCTCTTAAGTTATGTGGTCTAGTTGTCATTTCCACAGCTCTGTACCTAGCGAGGAAATCTCTAACCAAATCTCCAAAATTGAGGATGAATTTCCAATATGATAATTTCTTGCTTACCTACCAATAATATGTGGCTATATGTTGAAGCTTCTGTTTCCCACCAAATTATTTAATTTTGGCTGCTATTTTTATTAGAGACTATATCAAAAGATTACATGTTCTGCCTGGAAGAATAATGAACCATGCCTCTTTATTTCTCAAAAATGTTCTATTTTATTCTTCATTGCACAGTCACAGAGCTTTAGAAGATTTTAAAGCTCAGCTCAAACCTCTTATTTTACAGATAAGGAGTGGAAGTCACAGCTAAGTTATTTTCCAAATGTTTGCTGAACTAGTTACTGGCTATCATTATGAAATGGCTGATAAGGACTGGAATAGAATCATTCCTTTTGCTTTGTCATTATTTACTGTGTTTCTGATTACTCATATATAGCAGCTGTGTGTGGACATGTGATATAACACATGAGTAGCCATGCTACTTAGAATGGCGTCTAATTTTGACAGCAGAGATGGGATCTCACTTATTGCCCAGGTTGGTCTGGATCTCCTGGGCTCATGTGATCCTCCCACCTTGGCCTCCCAGAATGCTAGAATCACAGGTATGATCCCACCATGCGCTGCCTGAAAACTTCTTAAATTAGATTACACAAAGCATTCCATTGTGAACTATGATTCTTATTACTAAGACCCTTGTCTTTATCATAGTAACTATGAATATTGAGAAACTAGGCCTAGGCATGGTGGCTTACACCTGTAATTCTAGTACCACTCTGGGAGGCCAAGGTGGGTGAATTGCTTGAGCTCAGGAGTTTGAGACGATGCAAGAGTCCAACTTGAGCAAGAGGCTCCCTCTCTACTAAAAATAGAAAAACTAGCCAAGTGTCATGTAGTCCCAGCTACTGGGAAGGGTGAGGCAAGAGGATCGCTTGAGCCCAAGAGTTTGAGGTTGCTGAACTAAGATACCACAGCATGCTACCCAGGGTGACAGAGTGAGACTGTGTCTCAAAAAAAAAGAAATGAGAAACCACATAGCAACTTTAGCCCAAGCTTTCAAATTTCACGCGTGAAATTCAGAAATACTTGTGAAAATCTGAATGTATTATTATTGACTAATAGAAATATTAAGAGGCAAAAATACTAAGAGGTTCAGGTATATACAGTAGAACCCCTGTAAGTTGACCACCCACGGGATGCTAACAGACTGGTCAACATGCGAGGGTGGTCAACATATGGAGCTAGGCCTACCGTGTTCACACATATATGTGATGCATGTTAAGTCTGTGAAAATTAGGTCACCTTAAGGAGGTAGTCAGGGTAGGGAGACAGCATCTATGGAAATTCTGGAATTAGAATTTTTTAAAATAGTACTATAAATAAATATTGCTATCAATTACCACTCATTCCTGTATGCCTGAACAACCACGTAATAAAAAATAAATTATTTATTGATCTGATTGATCCAAGGTACTCATATAGTTGGTTTTATTTCTATTTTTATATGCTAATCTCAATGGTATTAATTACATTTATTTCTGAAAACATAAAATGAATATTCTCTTTGACTTCCCAGAATTGGTTCTTTCCACATTAATTCTCCTTGCTTTGAGGAAAGAAGCCCCAAAATCATTTTATCAGCATTGTTTTCACTTTTAACCAGTTCTACCTAAAAGAAAGTTTTTGCTCCTAACAATAATATCCTATAATTTTTTTGATTTTTTTTAAAGTTGGTATCTATAAATGTTCTAATTTACAAGTATTTGTTTCTAATAAACAATGGACTTTAAGACTGTGTATCTCCACCAGTCTTTGTTGTATGACTAATTTGTTCCCCAAAATCTGACTCTAAATTTAAGAGTTAGATCAAAGCTGTAAGCCAGACTTAGTAGGCTGAGAATCATCACCCTGGATTATATGTTGTATATTCACAGGAATAAGGAAGGTTCTGAGTAAGTGTGATATGCAGTAAAAAGAAAACGTTTCAGGATGAATATTTTTAATTTTCAAGAAATTAAAAACATTCAGAACACATGTCTTTAACAAGAATGTATGTAATGGAAAGAAAGCTAATTTCAAAGAGTTGTGGATGTTAGGGATTCCCAATTATCCAGAAATTGAAATTAATTTTAAGTTTGTTTTATAACAGATATGCAAAATTGGAAGATATAGACAACTGGGTCTATGTGGATTCAGTCACATCAGAAATTAAACTTGCAAAAATTCCTGATTTTGAATCCAGATATGTCAAAAATGGTACATACAGTGTAAAGATTTTGGCTATATCAGAAGGTAAGTTATTTAATAGATATTTTTCTTCGTTATATGTATTTAGATTATTTTCCAAGTCAGAAAAACCTAACCTCTTTAGTGGATAAACCCTCACATTTCTACTTATTATAGTGAATTAAAAGATATTACTTGGTCTAAATAGGAAACATTTCTAGGATAGAAAGTGTCCTAAGTGGTTAGTACCTTTTTTTATACTAAATTAGCAAGAGAGTCAAAACAATATTTGTTTCAGCCGTAGGATCAGAGTACACATACATTTTCTTTCTAATTTTTAAGATTATCCAAGAAGAACCATCACTGGTACTGTCAGAATCGCTGTTGAAGACATCAATGACAACTGTCCCACACTAGTGGACCCAGTGCAGACTGTCTGTAATGATGTGCAGTATGTGAACGTCACCGCAGAGGACCTGGACGGATTCCCAAACAGTGAGCCCTTCCGCTTCTCTGTCGTTGACAAACCACCCGGAATGGCAGAAAAATGGAAAATCGTACGCCAAGAAAGTAAGCAAGACCACCGGCCTACATTAAAATCTAAATATTAAGCAGGATATCTAACATGTTTATAATGTAGGTCGTGTTTCTTCTCATAAATTAATATTTCCAATACAATCTGCTCCTATAGACACACATATCTCTTACAGTATTGTTAGTGTCTTTTATAATAATGCCTATGGAGAAAAGAAAAGTAACCTAAATCTAAAAGTAGCTGGGTGTTCTCCAAATAGCTCTTGAAGTAATTTCATCTCACAAGGCGAGGAATACCAGGCCTTTCTAAGCACAACAATCATAACAGGTGCCTTCTAAAAATCTTTAAGTGTGGCAACAATAGTTCCATTTGAAATAACATTGAGTGCTGACCATGTGTCAGACCCTCTGCCAGCCCTCCCCATACATTGTCGCATTTAGTCCTTACCATAACATTATTCCATGATCACAGCTGGGGAAACCTTGGCTTGACTAGGGGTAAGTAACTTGCTCAAAGTCCCAAAGCTAGAACGTGAGAAAGACCCTTTATCTGTCAGAGTCCCCCTCTGGGCCAGTGGACTTGCCCCTCTGTCCCTGTCTTGGACATGAAGACCACGGACCATATGATGTGTTGAGTGAGTTTATAGGTGTCCTCCGGGGTGGTTTTAAATATAAGAAAGTCTATCCAGAAAACTATTTTGTTTTAAACAATTAGGGTGGCACCTGTGGCTCAAGGAGTAGGATGCCAGTCCCTTATACCCCAGCCAAAAACTGCAAAAAATAAAATAAAATAAAATAAACAATCAGTGTTTATTTTAGAAAAAGTTTCATATATAATGCCCAAGTTTTTCTTAATTCACAGATTTAGTATGTTATTTCAACTGTACCAAATATTTAAAATACTTTTCAGAGGCTTTAAATAATGTCTGATCCTATTTACAAATTAAACACCTTTAACGTTTCCAACTGCGTTTAAAGATTTAGCGTGTTTGGTTTCCTTCTTACGTATTTCAGTGATCTGAATTAATAAGTAAAACTTCCCTGAGACCCCTTATACTCTAAAATTCCAATAAAATTTTAAAATTTTTAAAAAGTGGGTGTATACGAAAGTGTATTGAAAATTGTGAACAATTATTGAAAAGTGTATTAATATTCTTTCAGCTTTTCTGTAGGTTTTTTTTTTTTTTTAATTTCGTGTATATAGTGTTGGTAACAAAAAGGAAGGGACCGGATCAGAGGTGGGAAACACGTGGCCTTTAGGTTCTTGAGTGGGGCCTTTTAACTGAATCCAAACTGTAGAGAATAAATCCTAAGGATTTGTTTTTAAATGTGTTTTGTTTTGTTTTTGGAGACAGAGTTTCTTTGGCACAGGCTAAAATGCCATGGCATCAGCCTAGCTCACAGCAAGCTCAGACTCCTGGGTTCAAGCGATCCTCCTGCCTCAGCTTTCCGAGTGGCTCGGACTATAGGCGCCCACACAACACTAGGCTCGTTATTGTGTTTTTAGTGGAGATGGGGCTCACTCTTGCTCAGGCTGATCTCAAACTCCTGAGCTCGAGGAGTTTCAGTTTCCCAGAACGTTAAGATTACAGGCGTTAGCCATTGTGCCCAGCCTTTTTAAATGTTTCTAAAATAAGTGATGACACCACTGCACTCCAGCCAGGATGACAGAGTGAGACCCTGTCACAAAGAATAAAAGAGATAAAAAAGAAATGGCTAACTGTCCTATGGTGATATTGTTTAACTCACCCCTTGTCCCTCCCTGTCTTACCAGTAAATAGAGCATTGGGTAGGCCACACATTTGTTACTGTTCATCATGAAAGTAAGGCTCCAAATCTGAGCCTTTACTAGTTAACCTGCAGATTCGGGATAGGCTCTGTGGACAAATTTTAATAAGCACACAGTGTGAAATCAGTGAGAAGGAAGAATGAGTCTTATAACTGGAGCTAAATGTTATCAACAGTGAAGGGACACTTCTGTAATTTCATTTTGCCACTTCCTTAATAATCATTCAAATTTTTTTTTTTTGAGACAATCTCACTCTGTCTCTGGGTAGAGTGCTGTGATATCATAGCTCACAGCAACCTCAAACTCCTAGATTCAAACAGTCTTCTTGCCTCAACCTCCTCAGCTGCTGGGACTATAGGTACCCACCACAACACCTGAGGTCTCGCTCTTGCTCAGGCTGGTCACAAACTCCTGAGCTCAAGCCATCTGCCCCCCTCAGCCTCCCTGAGTGTTAGGATTACAGGTGTGAGCCCCCATGCCTGGCCAGTCACTCGAATTGTTATTTCCTTCTCCATTATAGGTACCAGTGTGCTGCTGCAGCAAAGCCAGCAAAAGCTTGGGAAAAGTGAAATTCAGTTCCTGATTTCAGATAATCAGGGCTTCAGTTGCCCCGAAAAGCAGGTCCTCACACTCACGGTGTGTGAGTGTCTGGACGGCAGCGGCTGTGTGGAAGCATTGCACGACTCCTATGTGGGCCTGGGACCTGCAGCAATTGCACTCATGATTTTGGCCCTTCTGCTCTTGCTACGTAAGTCTTTTCAAAGTCATTCTTTAACTTTTAGTAATTTGAGTGTGCGACTAGTGATTTATTACTGTAATAGCCCTTGGTTTCTT
The DNA here is from genome assembly GCA_963574575.1 of Galagoides demidoff. Taxonomy (NCBI): domain Eukaryota; kingdom Metazoa; phylum Chordata; class Mammalia; order Primates; family Galagidae; genus Galagoides; species Galagoides demidoff. The sequence continues at coordinate 7,968 of CAUYQV010038083.1, forward strand.
CACAATTATTCCGTAATCACACTAGAACACTTTTGAGGGTGAATAGGGCCACAATAATTGATGATTGATCCAATTCACCAAAACTTATTGTAAGACCCTCAGAATTTTGCTAGATAAGTATGGATCATTTTCTGATTGAAATGACTGAGGTCAGGCTTGCCCTTCAGCTAACCTTTGCATCAACCTTGTTGGTGTCCCCATTTTGATGTGCTCTGTGAGGGCATATTGTCTATTCTCTTTACCACTGTATTTCTGGTACCCAGAACAGAGCTTTGCACATGGCAGGCTCTTGGGAAAGATTGTCACACAAATTTAGATTAGGAATACAAAGTTGAATACAAGTTTATTTTACAAACCCAGCTTATTCCAATCAATCCTTCCTTGCTTTGCACATTCAAATTGTTAAAACCGCTGCCCTGGTACCCAGCAGTCATCAGACCCTCTGTGCACATTTATGTCCCCTGGCATGACAAGATATTCTTGACCAGTCTTGCCTGACCTTCAAAGACTCAGGTTTCCTTTCATGAGAGAACAAGGGACTGCAACCTGTGATCACATGGAATACTACCGCACTTGACTTCTGAACTTGGGCAGAAGACCTATGAGGGCTGTTATTAGATATTCAGTTGAATGCACTGCACTTAACAATTCACTGTGTCCTCTTCCTTTATCTCCATTGTGTGGGTTGAGGTACAGACGTAATAGTCAGTGACTCCTCCTAGCTTTTCAAGTTTGTAGGTAGTCCTGAAGCTGGGACGGTGCCTTTACCCAGGGCTTCCTTCCCCTGCCTTCCCATCTCAGCTTTCCTGGAGCCTAATGTGGCACTTGGCACATAACAGATACTTCATTGATATTTGTTGAATCTGTTGAAATTTTTGAATTGCTGTCGGCTGATTTCAATCATTGTATTGATCACAGTAGTTCTAGTTACCATGTTGTCAACTATTACACAAAAAAGTATCTAGGTGATGATCAATTCCTCACTGGAAGCTGCCAAGTGGAAGTGACAGATAGGAGTGCAGATGTGATTTTTTTTTTCTTTCTTTTTTTTTGAAACAGAGTCTCAAGCTGTTGCCCTGGGTGGAGTGCTGTGGCCTCACAGCTCACAGCAACCTCCCAACTCTTGGGCTTAAGGGATTCTCTTGCCTCAGGCTCCCAGTAGCTGGGACTACAGGTACCTGCCATAGCACCCAGTTATATTTTGGTTGCAGTTATCGTTGTTGTTTAGCAGGCCCAAGCCAGGTTCAAACTCGCCATCCTCGGTGTATGTGGCCAGCGCCCTGCCAACTGAGCTATGGTTACCACCTAGAAAATACTTAGTTTATTCAAAAGTTAACTAGGATTTATGTATGAGAGAGAGAGAGAGAGAGAGCTCCCAAATTTTACTCTGGGGTGAAGTATGAGAGCACCTTCAGTATTCTAGAAATTTGAATATATTAAGATTCACAGAAACTTTTGATCTTTTTAATATTACATTTATTTTGTGGACAATAGTTTTTTTTAAAACATGGACAGTAGTTTTTTAAAAAAAGTAATTGGTACTGGTATTTTGGATACTATCTAATCCAGTCTAGGTATTCTTTTTTTATTTTCTTATTTTTGGTATTTTACTCTAGATAGCCTCTTTGTGATACGAAATCTGCATGACTTCCTCATCCTGCCTTCGGGGTTTAGTGTAACTCACCCAAAACGAACTCTGTAAGGTTGTATCAGGATGAAGGTACAGTGGCTCATGCCTATAATCTTAGCATTTGGGGAGGCTGAGGCAGGAGGATTGCTTTGAAGTCAGGTGTTGAAGACCAGCCTGAGCAACATAGGGAGACCCTTGTCTCTACAAAAAATGAACAAAGTTAAGTGGATGTGGCAGCGTGTGCCTCTAGTTCCCAGTACTCAGGAGGCTGAGGCAGGAGGATCACTTAAGCCCAGGACTTTGAAATTGTGTGAGCTCTGATGATTCCATTATACTCTAGCCTGGACAACAAAGCAAGACCATGTTTCAAAAAAAGAAAAATAGGGCTGTAAATAATTGAAGACAACTCCAGGGAACTCTATGAAAATCCCAGACTTAGGCAATATAAATTTAGAAATATGTCGGGATTGACCTTCTCTGTACACAATTTTGTGTCTGTACAGTTGTGCCACTCTTATTGCTGATGTGCCACTGTGGAGAGGGCGCCAAAGGCTTCACCGCCATACCGGGCACGGTGGAGATGCTGCATCCTTGGAATAATGAAGGGGCACCGCCTGAAGACAAGGTTTGATCATCAGACGTCAACATAACTTGTCTTTTGGTGGGATTGTTGAGGTGCCTTGGGAAGTGTTTCTGATATTTCTGCTCCTGAGTGAGTGAAGTGGTCCTTATGAATTTCACTCACATGTCTCGTTAAACAAAGGGTTCAAATGACAACATGTTCTGTGTTAGTTGAGATGGTTTTACCGTCCTGTGATGTGTCCTGTGTAGAGCAAGGGTCAGAGAGAAGATGAGCATGTAGAGATTTAGGAGAGAAATGTTTGTCCCAGTATTAAGGAGGAAAGACTTCCATAGCCAGGATCTGCTCCATTTCCATTCCCTCCGTACGTAGGCTTGGCGGAGGTAAGCCCACAACCCCTGGGACACTTGTAAGATGTCGCAAAACCCTTTTTCTCAACTCCTTAAGAGCCATTTCCCTCTGCCTGTCTAGTGCGTCTTCCCCCAGAATTCTCGCCACCCTCTGCCAGGAGCACCCTTTCTTATAGGGTCTGACTGAGGGTCAAGTGTCATTTGCTTACAGTGGTGTAAGCATGCACATGGGCAGTGCAGGATCACAGCTGATTCCTCCTGCCCTCCTGTTTCTCCTCCACAGATGAGTCCCATTCCCACAACACCTTCACGTTCCATTCCTTCCTGTTGTCCTCCCATTCCAGCCAGCAGACGGAGGACAGTGAAGAACAGCTCCTGGACACACTTCCTGGAAGTTGCATACACCATTTCTACTTGATTCACATTGACCCCCACCTTAGTCAGGTGGCTATACCTAGTAGCATCAGAGGCTTTATTTTGGGAAGCCATGTACAGCTAAAAAGAAAATTACGAGTTCTCTAACCATAGTAGAAGAAAGGATCAAAAACTCTAAAGCAGTGTTTTTCAACCTTTTTTATCTCACGGCACACTTGAACCTATAGTTAAACTTCTATGGCACATTTATGTTGATCAAAAAAAAAAAAAGAGGTTAAAAAAGAATGTACTTATTGTGCTTACAACTTCTTTCAAAAATAATTTAATTTAAAAAAAAAAGGCTTGGCGCCTGTGGCTCAAGTGGCTAAGGCACCAGCCACATACACCTAAGGTGGCGGGTTCGAATCCAGCCTGGCCCACGAAAACAACAATGACGGCTGCAACCAAAAAATAGCCGGGCGTTGTAGCGGGCACCTGTGGTCCCAGCTACTTGGGAGGCTGAGGCAGGAGACTCACTTGAGCCCAGGAGTTGGAGGTTACTGTGAGCTGTGATGCTATGGCACTCTACCCAGGGGGACAGCTTGAGGCTCTGTCTCAAAAAAATAATAATAATTTAATTAATGATCTTTAAAATTTTTGTGGTACACCTAAGATCCTCTCACAACAACCCAGTATGCTTTGGCACCCCAGTTGAAAATCACTACTCTAGAGGAAGGTTTAAATGTCACTGGTGCCAGTAGCGTAAGTGAAGTGAGGCTATATGTGAATGTTTGGGCTTCGTTTCCTGTTTAGGTCTTAATCATCTTTGATACAGGAAGGTAGAAGAAGGGAGATCTTCATAAGACACAAATACATGGGTCAATAAAAGGTTTTTAGATATACAAAAATTAAGAAACGTAAAATCTATGCAGACAGAAATAAATGAAGCCCTCCCAGCACCATCCATAAACCCAGCAAGCTGACACTTGCACGAGTGAATCAGAAAGAACACTATTGACTGTGTTTCTTGGAAATGAAATAATGGATCATAACACAGTCTGTCTCACAACTTTTGTCGTGACCTACATAGAAGTTATTCAGGCAGCCAGGAGCAGTGGCTCACACCTGTAATCCCAGTGGCCAGGGAGGCTGAGGCAGGAGGATCCTTTGAGGGCAGGAGTTCAAGACCAGTGTGGGCAACATAGCAAGACCCTGCCTCTTTAAAAAATAGTAAAAAAAAAAAAAAAAAAACAACCTAGCCTGGTGTGGTGGCACATATCAGTAGTCCCAGCTACCCAAGAGGCTAAGGCAGCAAGATTGCTTGAGCCTAGGAGTATGAGATTATGGTGAGCTGCACCACTACACTCTAGCTTCAGCAACAGAGCGAAGTTACTCAACCTACTATATTTTTTCTAATTGGCCTCCGTGGAACTGGCTTAACCCTATCTATGACCACTTAGCTCAGGTTCTTCTGCTGACCGTATCAACCCTCCATCCTTCTGACTCAGTTCTCAACTGCTTTTGCTCTGGCAGGTGGTGCTGCCACTTCTGGGAATGGATCAAGCGGACGGTCTTGCAGTAAGAAATGGAGTTGGAGGTATAATCAAGGAAGCCACTGTGAAAGGAAGCAGCTCTGCGTCCTTCACCAAAGGGCATCACGAGATGTCTGAGGCAGAGGGAAGATGGGAAGAGCACAGAAGCCTCTTTTCTGGGGGAGCTACCCAGGTGACAGGGGCAGCTGGAGCTGGCCTGGGTGCTGAAACCATGCGGACCACGAGAGTCTTGGGGGCTTCCAGAGACATGACCACGACAGGAGCCCAAGTGGCTGCTGCTGCCGTGAACGAGGAGTTCTTAAGAAGTTATTTCACTGATGTAAGGAGTGCTTTGGGCAAATGGGGGGAGGATTTACATATTAATGTGGTATCATTAGGGTAATCATTGCCGTGGATCTAAATAGGACTTTGGGGTTTTTGTTTATTTCTTTGGGGGGTTTTAAGGGAATGCTTATAGGCAATAAGGAAAGAGAAATGTGACCTATGGCATCAGTCAGAGTAGCTAAATTACCCTGTAGTAACAAAAGATCTCACAATCTTAGTTCTTACAAAGGCTTGTTCCTGGCTTACATTTGTGTTTTTGCCAATTAGCTCAGCTCTGCCCTTCTCCATGCTGTCTTCATTCCAAGATGCACAGGAGAGAGCAGATTATACCTGGGTTGCTGCTGTCCTTGTGGCTCAGGGAAAACAACAGGCAAAACCAGGCAGGGACCCTCAAAGCCTTCACCTGTGCACACATCCATTGAGGGAAGCAAGTTATGTGCCCAGGACAGAGGTCAGGGGGTCAGATAGTTCCATCCTCTGCAGAAGCAGGCCTGGCAAGAATAATAAGACCAGGAGGGAGGGGCAGAGAATACATGACCTAAAAAACACAATCCACGAAGTCCATTTGAATTTCACCTTCTGTGTGGAAGTACTTGGCTTTGCTACAAGAGGGTTTGCAAAAAAAAAAAAAAAGAAAGAGGTGATGAGAGTTGCAGAAAAGATGATGAGACACAGCAAGGAAGCTGGGCCTGGAATTAGGAGTTAGAGGTAGGACTGCAAATAAAAGTGTGTTATAGAGAAACACCATTTTAGAACAAGGATTATTACCAGAAATAATCAGGGATATTTCATAACGGAAAATAGGCCAATTTATCAGGAGGCCTGACACTCCCAAACCCATCAGTACCTGACAACAGAAACTTGAAGCAAAAGCTGATAGAACGAAAAGAGAAATAAACAAATCTATAATTGTGTTGGAAAGCGCATCCTCTTCTGTTAGTCTCTGAAAGAACAGGCAGACAAAATCAGTAAGGAGACAGGAGCGGTAACAGCACCATCACCCGCCTGGCTCTGATTGGATTGATAGGGCACTGCAACAAAGCAGAATCCACATTCGTTTCACTATAGACTCTATCTGAGGGCATCAGATAAGTGTAAATAAATGTAAAGGAATTGCAGTCACACAGTAAACTTTGATGACAAAAAATTAAACCAGAGATCAACATCAAAAGCAAAATAGACCCAAATATTTGTAAATCACACATTTCTAAATAACCTATGGATAAAAAAATAACAAATCAATTGGAAAACATTTTGAGCCAACTGAAAATTAAATTACTCTTTATCAAAATTTTGGTGGTACTGCTAAAACTGAAGCCATGCTTTGAGGGAAATTTATGACAAAATTGATTATATTGGAAGGTGGGTCACAAGTTAGTGACCTAAGCTTGCCCCCAAATGTTACAAAAAGAAGAGCAAATGAAAATCAAAGCAAGCAGAAATAAGGTAACAATGAATTTTAGAGCAGAAATCAATGAAGTATTGATTGATTAATAAGGAAATTACTCAGAATTAACTAAAAAGGAAAAAGAGCAAAGTTTATTTAAAGAGATCAATACAATGGGCTGGGCACGGTGGCTCAGGCCTGTAATGCTGCCACTCTGGGAGGCCAAGGAGGGAGGATCCCTTGAGCTCAGGAGTTTGAGACCAGCTTGAGCAAGTGTGAGATTCTGTCTATACTAAAAATAGAAAAATTAGCTGGGCATGGTGGCAGGTACCTGGAGTCCCAGCTACTTGGGATGCTGAGACAAGAGGATTTCTTGAACTCAGGAGTTTGAGGTTGCTGTGAGCCAGGATGCCATGGCACTCTACCAGGGTGACAGAATATTCGAGACTCTGTCTCCAAAAAAGAGAGAGAGAGAGAGAGCAGTAAAATGGATAAACATCTGAACTAGATAAATTGGAATATAAAGAGTATAGACACAAATTAATGGATACAAGAAATGAAATAAAGAACATCACTACCAATCCTACAGACAGTAAAGATAATGTAAGAAAAAAAAGAAAGAAGGAAGGGATGGGAGGGAGAGGAAAGAAAGAAAAGCAGGACCAGTTTACCTTTCCTGTGAATAAGTTCCCTGTGTTCCCACGGTGAAAGGTATTTGAGGGGACTGAGGGGAGGGGCTTCCAATGAAGAAGGTTATAATATTTCTGTCCCTCAGTTCTCAATTTGCAAATCACTGCAGTGCTTTCTCACTCTCGGTTCTTCTCCATCCTTCATTCATACCATCCTCTATCCCCCAGGTATTATGGTTAGTGTCAAGGAAAACCAGTTCTTGTTCTTTTCTCTAACTGCTAAGCTTGACTCTAGTATCCCGTTTGTTTTATTTTGATGTCTTCCTCCTTGCTCCAGTGCTGCTCACATCTGTCATGATTATGTGTGTATGTACTAAATTTAGATTTGGAAATAATTTCAAAGTTACCAGAAAATTTGTAAGAATAATAGAAATCTTGAATCCCTGCGTACTCTTCACCCAGATGGCCCCGTCATTAACGTTTGGTCACATTCACTGCTTGCTTTTCCATTTCCTCACCCCCTGCCATGTACACACATTCTCTAATATTACTACTGTACAGATAAATTCAGAACTTTAACATGGACACAGTCTGTATTTCGGTGTAACCACCTGTCATGGTAATGTCTTTTATGGCAATTGTTTTTCGTGTCCATATTCCATCGTTCCACTTAGCTGTCATGACAACTTTTTTTTCTCTTTCATAGTCTCCTTTTTTTTTCTTTTGAGAAAAAATCTCACTTTGTCACCCCCAGTAGAGTGCAGTAGTATCATAGCTCACAGAAACCTCAAACTCTTGGGCTCGAGTGATCTTCTTGTCTCAGCCTCCCGAGTAGCTGTGACTATAAGCATCCACCACAACACCTGGCTGTTTTTAGAGATGGGGTCTCTCCCTGGCTCAAGCTGGTCTCAAACTCTTGAGCTCAAGCAGTCTACCTGCCTCAACCTCCCAGAATGCTAGGACCATCATGCCTGACCTACCTTAGCCTCCTTTATTAATTTATTTATTTTTGAGACAGAGTCTCATGCTATCACCCTGAGTAGAGTGCCATGGCATCACAGCTCACAGCAACCTCAAACTCTTGGGGTTAAGCAATTCTAGTAGCCTTCCAAGTGGCTGGGACTACAGGTGCCTGCCACAACACCAAGCTATTTTTTGGTTATAATTGTCATTGTTGTTTGGCGGGCCTGGGCTGGATTCAATCCCACCAGCTCTGGTGCAAGCCTGGCCTCTTGAGCTACAAGCTCTGAGCCCTTAGCCTCCTTTAATCTGAAATCTACCTTTCATTGTTTTTCATATTATTGTTTTTAAGAATGCAGGCCAGACTCTGTCAGTTCTGCACAATCTGTGTAGAAGTTGGCTTCATCTCTGTGGCTTCATAATGGGGAGAGGGAGAAAAGACCTCCTTGGGGAAACCTGAGACTGCCTGTGGTGTCCTCTCCTTGAGGGACACAACAGGTCCTAGAGAAAGAAAGACTAATTCAGGCCAGTCCTATGTGGGAGATTTCTCAATCTGTTTTTCTGTGATGTTTTCTTGTAATTAGACTTAGGTTACATATTTTGAATCGGAATATGAAGTCTTATTTTTAAGTGGACTGGTGTTGCTAATCCCTTGTCTCTTTTGATTGTTATTGTAGAAAGCAGCCTCTTACACTGGGGACGATGAGACTCACATGGCCAAAGATTGCCTTCTGGTCTATTCTCAGGAAGAAACCGATTCTCTCCGTGGTTCCATCGGCTGCTGCAGTTTTATTGAAGGGGAGCTAGACGACCTCTTCTTAGATGATTTGGGACTGAAATTCAAGACACTAGCTGAAGTTTGCTTGGGTCAAAAAATAGATACAGATATGGAAATTGAGCAGAAGCAAAAACCTGTCTCAGAAACAGGTGTGAACACAGCATCCCGCTCGCTCTATGAGCAAACTGTGGCTGATTCGGGGAATACTTACTCCCCTGGCAGGAGCTTTCAGGTTCCAAAATCTTTGCATGAAGCAAATGGGGAGAAAATAACTCAGGAAATAGTCACTGAAAAATCTGTGTCTTCTAAGCAGGTACAAAAGGTAGCTACACCTCTTCCTGATCCATTGGTTTCTAATAATATTATAGTAACAGAAACTTCCTATGCCACAGGCCCCACCGTGCCACCAAGCACTGTGATCCTGGATCCCAGACAGCCACGGAGCCTAATAGTGACAGAGAGGGTGTACGCTCCAGCCTCTGGTTTGGTAGATCAGCATTATGCTAATGAAGGCAAAGTCGTGGTCACAGAAAGAGTAATCCAGCCTAACGGGGGCATACCTAACCCTCTGGAAGGCACCCAGCACCTGCAAGACGCACAGTACGTCATGGTGAGGGAGAGAGAGAGGGTCCTTGCCCCCAGCTTGGGTGTGCAGCCCACTCTGGCTGTGCCCAATATAGCAGTAGGACAGAATGTGACAGTGACAGAGAGAGTGCTAGCCCCTGCTTCCACTCTGCAATCCAGTTACCAAATTCCTGTAGAAGATTCTGTGAAGGTCCAAGAGACCCTGGTTTCTGGAGCTGTAGCCCCTGGCCCTCTGCCAAATTTTGGTTTAGAGGAATCTGGTCATTCTAATTCGACCATGACTACATCTTCCACCAGAGTCACCAGGCACAGCACGATACAGCATTCATACTCCTAGACAGCACCCAGCCACAAACGACCCCGAGTTTAACTAGCAGGGACTGATTTCACGTTTCCAGTATTCCTGGCTTTTCCTGAGTCTTAACAGACAAGCAGAGACACACACACAGCTTAAAATTGTTCTCGGTCACTGATATGCAAAGGGCTACACTGTCTCTGCTCCCACGAATGTGTTTCAGAGAAGCTTGGTGATTTACTCAGGACGTAAGGAGGATGCTGCTGCTTAGGCGCCTTTTAGTGATTTATGCATACCATAGTCACAAAACAAAATAAATAGAGAATGGATCTGGCTTCTAAGAATATACCAAATTAGCACAGTTACCAGTTCCCCAGCCATCCGGTGGAGAACCCAGGAAACTGATCAGGTCTCTGCACATGAACATTTAATAATTGATGTTGTATGCTCTATACTTGACAAGTTGTTTATCCAAAGATGCATGTGCAATCTGGGTTTCCAGTTTTTTGATTTTCCTTAAGACTGGAACCTTTTTAGCCTGTGTGAGATTGATTAAATTTTGGAACGTTGACGTGGTAACAACATATATCTGTGTTTCTGTACGCACAAGTGCGTGTACATATACGCAGATGCTTATTCTTTATGGTCTTAAAATAGCATTATACCTCCTCATTTCCACAATCGTGAAAATTTGGAACGCTTCAAATTCAGTTGCATCATCCAGGACAACATTCATAATTATAAGTTTATTTTTTATAATAATCTGCCATGAGTAAACCAACTCAGAATCCATTATCTTCTAAACAGCTAAAATTTAGTGCAGCTAAATTAACCAACTGCATTCTCTACCTATAGTGGGAATCAGATCTTCTTCACTGCTATAAACCCTCAGTGCCTCACAATATTTGGTGAAGTAAACCGAGTTGCACAAACCGTTCTCTTATCTACAGTTGCCAAAAATATCATAAGACCCCTATCACTCTGTAATTCTGTGTGTGAAACTGTGATTGCATTCTGATGTCTCCAAGTTAGTGACTGGCTCACATAACTAGTAAATATTCTAAAAACCTCGTGATTGACCTGATTTTGCACAACACCCTTGCCTTTCCTTCATAGAAATTATTTTTTTACAAGTTATGTGGGTCGTGTAGCTCCTCAGTACATTACATTTTACTGCTCCCAGAAATAATAATGTTTCAAGATAATATGTGCATATCAGTAATAATTTTTATAACTATTTCCCACAACACAATGGTTTTCATAATTTTTAAAGACAGTTGTCTGGGCTCTTAAGATATTTTGCTATTTTAAAATGAAACTTTCAAAGT
>CAUYQV010038085.1:0-24295 GCA_963574575.1 Galagoides demidoff
CGGAGCCTCAAGCTATCCCCTTGGGTAGAGTGCCATGGCATCACAGCTCATAGCAACCTCCAACTTCTGGGCTCAAGCGAGTCTCCTGCCTCCGCCTCCCAAGTAGCTGGGACCACAGGCGCCCGCCACAACGCCCGGCCATTTTTTGGTTGCAGCCATCATTGTTGTTTGGCTGGCCCGGGCTGGGGATTTCAACCCGCCACCTTAGGTGTATGTGGCTGGTACCTTAGCCGATTGAGCCACAGGCGCTGAACCATAAACTGTAAAATTAAAGTAGGATTGATTTCATAGAGTAGTTCTAGGGTTGGACACGTGACCTATACCTGGGAAATCACACTGCATTCTTTTTTTTCCGAAGTGATTTGTTAAGGGATGATCATGTGAACTATGCCAGTCCAAGGCGATGTAGTTCCAAAACTACAAGGCACCTTAAAGTTGCCATACATGGGGAAAATGGGACATAGCGTTAAATTACCTTTATTTACAAGATACTCATTATGAAATTTTGCAAAATATTTGCAAAATGTGTTCTGCATGTTGCCCACCTATTTGTAAGATTTTATAATGATTATTTTGTGAATAAGGGTACATTTAGCTACAATTTCCTATTTTCCCTATTTATTGGTGACCTTTGGGACACTCTATGTTGGTAATTATGGGAAAGGGAAACTACCACTGTATTTCCAATTGAGTAAGTTATAATGTCAAGCCTATCAGTAGCCTTTTGCTATTGTTTATAAGAGTTTACCTGAGAAAAATGAAGCCAATTATAGTAAACAGAAATTTACCATTCTATTTCTCTACTAGAAGTAGAGTAAATACAAATTGGAAATGAAACTTGAGTAAGAAGACTGTTATGTTTGTAAAATAAAATGCTTTTTTTAATTGTTAGTTATTTTATTAAATCATAGCTGTGTACATTAATGCAATCATGGGGTACAATGTGCTGCTTTTATATACAATTTGAAATGTTTTCATCAAACTGGTTAACATAGCCTTCACAGCATTTTCTTAGTTATTGTGTCAAGACATTTATATTCTACACCTAGTAAATTTCACATGTACCGTTGTAAGATGACCATAGGTGTGGTCCCACTGTTTGTTTGTTTTTAAGACAGAGTTTCTCACTGTGACCCTGGGTAGAGTGCTGTGGTGTCATAGCTCACAGCAACCTCGAACTCCTAGGCTCAAGTGATCCTCTTGACTTAGCCTTCCAAGTATTGGGGACTACAGACACCTGCCACAACACCCACCTATTTTTTCTATTTTTAGTAGAGGAGTCTGTCTTGCTCAGGCTGGTGTTGAATTCCTGAGCTCAAGCAATCCACCTGCTTCAGCCTCCCAAAATGCTATGGCTACCGGCATGAGCCACTATGCCTGGCTAAATCAAATGTTTTTAAAGGCTAATTTGATCAGCATTTGGTGGTTTGCACCATTTTCTTGAAAATGTAGTAAGAGAATGATACATCTTGATTCTTTTGAATCTTTTTATTAAGTAAAATACACATAGATTATGAATACATTCATGCATATGTGGGGTACAATGTGTTGATTTTTTTTTTTTATACAATCTGACATGGTTAGATCAAACCAATCAACATAGCTTTCACCTCATTTGATTCTTTTGAATCTTGATTCCATCTTTCTAACAATTCCTTAACTTCTTTTTAGTTTATCTTTTCATTTCTCTGTTCATAACCATCTCATTTCCTCAATGAACATGGTCCTTGGGTTGTTCCCCCCTCACCTTGGTTAGTTTTATCTATACTTGTAAGTATATGCATGTATTACTTTCATTTTTATCATATCATTTTATATTTATGTCTATTTTTATTTTACCTTATAATTTGATTAACGTAGCCCTTTTCTTCCCTGTGGTTCCATTGCAGTTGTAGCTTCAGGAATCCTACAAAAAAATGTTAGCTTATATGTTGTGGCTGCTTCTAAATATCTTTATCTGGGTGTCCCATATACATCCTAATACCCTATTTCCTAAATTACTGTCATCATCTTTCTCTTCAAATTCATTTTTTTGGATCATTTCATAAATAATTGTAGCACTTTATCCTCTAAGTAGCTCAAACTATTCCTTATTTCTTGTATCTATTTAGTTATAAAATCTTATTTCTACCTCTTCAGTAGAATGTTCTATTATTCTATTCGATTCTAGTCTATTTCTATTCTAATAAAAATCTGGCTACTACTCTGTTTTAATCTGATTTTTACTGTCTCAGTTCAGACTTTTGTGGTTTTTATCCTGAGTACTTACGTTAATTTAAAAAGAAGTGAAACTAGGCTGAGCATGGTGGTTCATGCTGCAATCACAGCACTCTGGGAGGCCAAAGTAGATTGCGTGAGCTTAGCAGTTTGACACCAACCTGAGCAACAGTGAGATCTTGTCTCTATTAAGCAAATAGGAAACGCTAAATTTGATGAATGAATGTATGAATGCATAATTACATCTGGCTTTAATCTTCTAAACACTTACAAAGCATAGTTTCATTTAAACCAGAAGTGATATGTGAAAATATTCTTCAAATCAAAGAATATTCTAAATACTACTCAATATGAGACACATTTCGATTATTAATAACAGATAAATCTGTTTCCTGGTCTGATTTCCAGTATCCCAAAGTAATACTATTTTAAGTGTGCTGCTTGTTTCAGCTTTTTAACTGATTGTCTACATGATGTAGAATTGTTGTAGAAGCAACAAAAAACCAGAGAATTTTTACAATCAATATTAACATTTTTCTGTGGATGATACTCCTATCATTTGAGGACATAAAACTCTTATTTTAACAAGTATTCCTACATTGTAGCCACATGAAACTGGTATGACCAACAAGTATATTTTCTAAAAACATGATTGTCATCACATTCTATATACACTTTTGCTGTAATCTCTTCCTATGTCATTTTAGTAGATAGGTATGTTTTTTATTCTCTGTCACTCCTTTCCCCTTTTCCAAACCCTCTTAATTTTCCAGTTGTCTCTAATTATTTATTTCAGTTCTTTGAGGGTTTCTCCCAACTCCATACAGGACAACCTGACTTAATTCAGACTTATGCCCACCTATTATGCTTTTCATATCCAGGCTTGGGGCTCCCTGCTTAAGTTCTGAGATGTGAAACAGTGTAGTTTCTCATGTAATATCCACAGATACATGTAGAAGCTGGAAAAGCAGCAAAGTTTGTGTTCAGGGAAGTGGAAACCTGAACAATAGAATAGGGGAGCCAGTGGAAATAAATCTTTTCATAACTATACTGAGAAGTAGTAGCAGCCAAACTAGGTAATGCATCTCCACACAGGTCTCTCTCTTTTCCTAATTTATACCCTTATTCTTGAAACTTTGCTACTAATAAGAGCAGCATATAATTCCACTATGTGATTATAAGGTAACGCACTGCTTTCTAAGGAACCCAAGTCACTCTTTTGTTGCTGTTTAAAAACACTCCAGTTTCCCTTTGAATAATACCACACTTGCTTCCTGAAAATCACATATACTTTACTGGGATTATCAATGAAGGTATTCTATATCCCTCTTCCCAAAGCATATGCATGTGCCCAACACACCAGGTTTTATAAGTGGATTTTAATAGCCTGTTTAAATCTATGTCCACTTCATTTCACCTCATGTACATAATTTGGTAAACATAATCTTTTTTCTTCCCTTCTTCCTTTTCTTTCATTCTTTAAGTACCATTTATAGACCTAACATGTTCAAATTATTGTGCTAGCTACTCAAAATTCAAATACAGGTATAAATAAACCAAAAGAACAGTCTCAAGAAGTCTTATGGAGAGAGGGAAGTGGGAAAGAGGATAAACAATAATAATTATAAAACAAGGGGAGAGATACAGTTTTAGTACTGTAGAAAGGGTGGAAAATATGACTCACAACAAGAGGAAGAACTACCCAGTACAACTGATTTCTGCATAGAGTTCTAATGAAGAAGGGTTCTGACAACAATAAAGAAGCAGGAAAGGATATTCCAGAAACAGACATGAGTTTATGAAAATATGGAGATAAGGAAAAGTATGAGATGTTCAGGAACATGGGAGTGGTTTAAAAAGGCTGGCACTGAAAATATGTAGTGCATATGTGTTGCAGCCTCTAACGCCCTGTTGCCATTGCCACACAAAGTCACCTCTAACATGACACAGTTAGAGGTACAAGCTTGCAGGAGGTGGGCTAACCATAAGAGCAGGGTAGCCCCGAGCAACCTCCTCAGTAGCTATTTATTGAGATGATACATGACTGGTGAGGGAAGTATTGGATAATAACTGCGTGCTTAAGGATTGCCAAGGGTTCAGGCTCGCTCTCTGCGACTCCAGAGGATGATTAAGCTTTAACACCTGCTGATGAGTTGCCTGAGAGTCCACCCCCATGCTGCCTTGCCCAGAGGCCTTCCAGCTCTCCGTGTCTCCTACATTTCCCCCCTCCTCTTGTATATTCAAAGACATTTCTGGATAGGCAAGGGAGAAAAATTGTCGTTGATTATTTCAGCCATTCTCCTCACTGAGGAGCTCTCCTTTTTGCCAACCAAAGAAACAGAAGGGCACATGAGTTAACAAAATCACACCAGCAGAACTAACCCAGGTTATGAAAGAATTCCAGTTTTTTGATTGTTTTACTCTAGCCAGACTAGGCATAGGGGGAGACAGGCCCCCTTTGTGCTAATCACCACCCAACTATGTGGTTCGGGCTGACCCATAGGGTCAATGATGCTTCCATAGGAAGTATTAACCAATACCTGAAGTTATGTGTCTATTGCACACATTTCAAATGAATGAGCAACAACAAACATAGAATGTTAAGTAGGGAAAGGGCTGTGCCAATGAACACAGACCCTTTCCAAGCCGAAGTCTGGGGGAGCAGTATGGTTTTAAGATGGGAATGGGTGGGAGGTAAAGATCAGGTGCCCATCTGAACAGATACAAGCCCACCAAGTAAAATTCTCTCACCTGGCTTGGGGCCTATGGCTCAAGTGGCTAAGACGCCAGTCACATACATCTAAGGTGGCAGGTTTGAATCTACACCGGCCCGCCAAACAACAATGATGGCTACAACCAAAAAGAAAAAAAAAGTAACCAGGCGTTGTGGCAGGCACCTGTGGTCCAAGCTACTTGGGAGGCAGAGGCAGGAGACTTGATTAAGCCCAGGAGTTAGAGGTTGCTGTGAGCTCTGATGCCACAGCACTCTACCCAGGGGAATAGCTTGAGGCTCTGTCTCAAAAAAAAAAAAAAAATTCTCTCACCTTTGCCGACACCAGTACAACTGTTACCAGGAACAAAACATCTGCTGTTTGAGGTCTTCGTTGTTCGTGATCTCATTAGAGCCCAGATAGTGCATTCAGAGCTTACCTGGGGCTTCCTAGCCAGCCCAGAATGATGGAACCCTGTATCAATCCTCCCTCTCCGAATAGAAGCTCTAACTGCCAATTAGGGAAAAAGGACGCTAACCGCTCCTAACTGCTTCCTGCTGAAGATGGATGGTGATATGGGGGAGGCAGGTAGAGGTCCTTCAGAGGAGGTTGATCCAGGGTTTTTTTTATTATGAAATTGCCCAGGCCCAATAAATTATGGTCCCTAGCACATCAATAGAAAAAGTTAGTGAAGGCAGGTTTATTAAAGTGCTGGCAAGGTTTCCTGCTCATGTCTATGCTTAATCCAGTGGGCTGGTAGCCACTGCTTCTCTGTTCTTTAATGATATGAGCAAAACCTTGACCCCAAAGTAGCATATAACCAGGTTTCCATTCAGACATATCAGGGTTTTTTTTTTTTTTAATGGAAAATAGGTTGTTGAATTGGAGAAGATGGTGGATGGGTGAGAGATGTCCAGTGGCATGCAGCAGCTATCTTACCATCATTGCTGAGATTCAAGAAATTAAGAGTGAACAGAGCTCTAGGAAGGATATACCTAGGACTGTTATTCAAGGGGAGGATACCATCACCCCATTTCTGTTTTTCCAACATATCTTTTAATGTTTTGTGGTGTTGTTCAATAATGGCTTGTCCTTGAGAATTATAGGGAATACCATGAGACAATCGAATGTTCCAAAAAGATAGAAAGGTACTTAATTTGTGAGTGGAATAAGAAGCTCCACTGTCAGTTTTAATAGACTTAGATAGTCCTATGATATTAAAGCACTCTAACAAATGTTGCATGGTGAGCCCTTTCTCCAGGTAAGGTGGTGGCTCAAGAACAATGAGAGAAAGTATCTATAGAATGATGAACATATTTCATTTTACCAAAAGATGAGATGATGATCACATCCATTTGCCATATTTGATTTGCTATTTCTTCCCTAGGGTTGGCTCCCTCATGAAAGGGAGGTATGCATATCTTTGAACAAGAAGGGCAATTAGAGAGAATTTTCTGTGACTGAGTTTTTGTAAGAAGAAATTTCTCACAAAGCATTTTTGCATTAGCATGTGTGTAAGAATAAAAAGTAGAAGCTTCTTCAATAGTACCAATAGGAGCTTGATCTATTTTGGAATTTAATGAGGTCATTGTACCCAGTAGAATGGTGTGTGCTCTAATATGAGTTATATATATTATATATAAGGTGATGTTTAAAGAGTCTCTGACTAGACCGAAAGAGAAGAAATCTCATCAGTAGAAGTGATGGTTGCTGTTTCTTTCTAACAGCAAAGCATGCATACTGAGAATCTGTGACCACATTTATAGAACAATGAAAATCTTGGAGTAGAATAAAAATAGCATACATTTCATTCTTTTGGACAGAGGTATAAGGACTTTGAATGACTTTGAAGTTATTACCATCAGTGTATCCAGCCTTACCATGCTTGCTGGCATCTGTGTAAAAGATGATAGCATCTGCAATTGGAGAACCTTTGACAACATGAGGAAGGATCCAAGAAGTAAGCTTTAGAAACTGAAAGCTTTTATCATTAGGATATTCATTGGCAATTAAGCCTATATAAGATGCAAGAGTGGTTTGCTAAGGCATAAATAATTGAAAATTGAGTTCAATTTCCTTTTCCATAAAAGGAACAACAATAATAATACAAGGGTCATAGTCTGTAAGTTGGCAAATTCTGTTTCTGCCTTTAGCGATTAGCTCACAAATTGTGTCTAAATATTGTTGTAATTTTTGTGTAATATTATTAGGAAAGAACAACCACTCTAAAAGAATATCTACTTGATAACTCCAGTTGGGGAGTGAAAAGTGGCTATAGTTATCAACTGAATCAGAAATATGACATCAACCTGATCTAATTCTTTTGATGCAAACGCTTTTTTTTTTTTAGAGACAGAGTCTCACTTTATTGCCATCAATAGAGTGCTCTGGCATCACAGCTCACAACAACCTCCAGCTCCTGGGCTTAGGCAATTCTCTTGCCTCAGCCTCCCGAGTAGCTGGGACTACAGGCACCTACCTCAATGCCCAGCTATTTTTTTTGTTCTTCTTGCAGTTTGGCCAGAGATTAGGTTTGGACCCACCACCCTCTGGTGTATGGGGCTGAGCCACAGGCACTGCCCTGATGCAAACTCTTTTTCAGTTAACTGCAGTTCTTTTTTTGCTTCAGGAGTGAGTGAATGAGGGCTATGTAAGTCTGAATGTCATTCCAGAATTTTAAAAAGATTAGTTAAAGTGTAGGTTAGCATTCTTAAATAACCAATAACATAACCAATTAATATGACCTAACAGTTTTTGAAAGTCATTTAAAGTAGATAAGGAATCCAACAGGAGCTCAACATGTTGTGGGAGAATTTGAGTTTGTCAATTTCAACTTTTGAACTTTTTCTGTAGCAATTTGAAGACCATAAAATTTTAATGCACATACAACTTGTTCAAACATTTCTTATAAAACAGCTAAACTCTGATGTGCAAACAGGATGTCATCCATGTAATGAATGATATAGGCTGTAGACTATTTCTTCCTAATGGGCTGTAATGGTTGATCAACAAACTGCTGAAACAGAGTAGGACTGTTTAACATAACTTGTGGTAGAACCTTCTACTGGTAGCGTTGGGAATGTTTCTGCTGATTATAGGAAGGGACAGAAAAGGCAAAACATGGTTGATCTTTGGGATGTAAGTATATAGTGAAAAAACAATCCTTGAAGTCAATGATATACAAATACCAGTTGGAAGTGATCATAGAGGGTAAAGGAAGCCGTAGTTTCAGGGGTCCCATGGGAATAATAGTTTCATTAACTTTGCGAAGATCAGTGAGCATTCTCTAATTGCTGATTTCTTTTTTATCACAAAGATAGGAGAATTCTAAAGGCTGGTAGAGGGCTTGATATGCCCTTGCTCTGACTGTGCCCGAATTACCAATTGTAAAGCATCCAGTTGTTCTTTAGTTAACAGCCACTGCTCCACCCACACTGAATTACTGATCCTCCAGGATAACATGAGAGCATATTTTAGGGCAGTGGCCTCTATGCTAAATTTGACATTTGCAAAGAATTAACATGAGGAGATGGTATGGTTATCACAGCTTTCCATTGTTGGAATAGATCACGACCCCACAGGAAGTTACCCATTGTTTTCTCTAAATATCTTTGCTTGACGACCCCACAGGTTAATAGCAATATTGGTTATGTATGTTGGATTTGAGCATTTTGATTATCTGGTCCTAAGCAAGTTAAAGGCAAAATACTTTCAAAGATTGAATCTTGAGTTCCAGTGCCGATAAAGGTAGTATCAACTATCTGCTTTGACCATTCCTTGGGCCACTGATCTAGAGCCATAAACAAGACATCAGCACCTGTATCTAACAGGCCAGTAAAGGATTTATCCTTCAAGGTGAGTGTTAATTGAGGCCTACTCTTATCAATAGATGTTTGCCAAAAAAATACTGCTTGTACAGCTGAGCTCACCAGTACGTTTTTTTTTTTTTTTTACCAGTACTTTGTAATTTAATGCAAGGCAGAGCAGCAATTGAGCAATCTTTTGTCCAGCCAAAATTTGAGTTGGTTGGTTTACCGAGATCATGATCTGTATTTCTCCTAAGTAATTACCATCAATAACACCTGTGGGGACAAACACCCCCTGAGGTACTAAATCACTGTTTCTGAGCAATAACCCATGAGTATTTGGGGGAAGAGGACAACACACTCCTATTTTCAAATCTTTTGCTCCCATGTTGGGAAGCAAAAGAACGTTATCATATGCTGGTAAGACTAAAGCAACACTGACTGAGGTGACATGTAAAAGAGATTGGGTAGACTGAAATTTCTGGTGGATGAGTAAACTCATAGACCTGCATTCTTGCCTGTGGGCCCTGGGCTGGGCCTGCCTACTAGTTTCCCTGCAGTAAAGGTGTTCCATCCTTATGGAATTGAGAATGGCACTCTTTTGCCCAATAGAGCCCTTTTTTACACCTAGAGGCACATACCAGGGAGCTTCCCTTTGCTTTGTGTCTTTTGATCATTGCCTTTCCCATTGATATTCCGATTGCTATTCCCCTTCCAACACTCTTTTCTTATATGTCCCAACTTTCCACAACCATGGCATTTAACATAGTTCGTTTTGAACCCTTCTTTTAAAGCAGCAGCAAGATTAGCCTTGTAGAATACTGTTCCTACATTAGCACATGCCCATATATGTTCCTCTAAAGGAGGATTTTGTGCTCTCAGAGGACGTAAAGCCTTTTGACACTCAGAGTTAACATTCTCAAATGCTAGGGTTTGAAAAAAGCATGTCTCTAAGCTCCAGCTGGGCAATGGCTTTATGAGCTAAAAAGTCGGCATAAGTTTCATTTCTTGATTGTATTATTTAATGAAAGATTTAGAGATATCTCCAAGAGCCTGAACCTTTTCCCAGGCTTGAAGACAGGACAGCCTTGTTTGCACTATAGCTGTATAGCTGTACTAGAGTTGTCTCGGAACCTCTAGCCACTGACCAGACCCAGTGAGCTGTTCTGATGTTATAGGAATGACTCTCTGCTGGTTTTGGTGACTCATCAGGTCAGCCTCCTCCTTCCACCAAGTTTTAAACTGTAAATAATGTCCAGAATCAAGAACAATTCTGGGTATCATGTCCCAGTCATAGGAATATGTCACTGCTCTTGTGCAAGTCCCTGTAACAGTCCTCTAGAAAACGGGGACTGCATGCCATACTGTGTTACAGCCTGTTTGAAATTTTTAGAATTGTAAAAGTAATCATATGGTGATCAAAGCACTGGGTCCCTTGAGGGTGTTGTGGATCAGGAGGGATATCAGTAACTGTAACTGGAAAAAGTCCCCAAATATCTTCACAATTAAAGTCACTGGTCTTGCACCCCTCTAATAAAGCCTTCATAACAGAAGTCACAGGTGGATCATCTACATAGGGAGGTGCTGAGGGCAATGCTGGGTGATCTATGTTAGCATTTCTAACTGTGAGACTATTCAACTGGTCTTCCAACTGTTTGATCAGCTGCCATAATGGTCATTGAGGTATTTTCTTGCTTATTCATATTTGTATCACATACTTCCTCCCCTGAGGAAGAGCTGGAAAAACTCTCATATGCTCTTGGTTCTTAGTTCTACTCAGCTTCAGGTTCCAACTGGACCTCACTATCCTTCTCAATTTCAAATTCTTCTTGAACATCACCTTCTTCCTCAGTTTCTAATTCTAGTGACTCCCTAAACAGGAAGTTACCCATTGTTTTCTCTAAATATAGTTGCTTATTATCTATCAAAGGCCCCACTTATTCTGAGTGGGGTTCCTTTGATTCTAGATTGGCCATAGATCCCACTTACTCTGAATGGAGTTTCTCTTTGGGATTCTTTCCTGCTGTCTGCCGAAGGCTTCACTTACTCTGAGTGTCTATTTACCCCTCTGGTCCTTGTCCCAGGATCTTGCCAACTGCGCCAGATGTCATGACCCCTAATACCCTGTTGCTGCATGAAGGAAACAGCTGTGACATGGATAGCAGTACAAGCTTGTAAGAGGTGGGCTAACCATAAGTGCAGGGTATCCCCAAGCAGCCTCTCGAATAGCTGTTTATTGAGATGGTACATGACCGGTGAGGGGAGTATTGGATAATGACTGTGTGCTTAAGGATTGCCACTGGCTTGGGCTGTCTCTTCATGACTTCAGAGGATGATTAAGCTTTAACACCTGTGGATGAGTTGCCCTAGGGTCCGGCCCCCATTCTGCCTAGATCAGGAATGCCCATTCTGTAGAGTTAAACTTTTTTTTCTGGAGATATTAAATACAATTGAAGATTTTCAAGGTGGAGAAAAATAAATCTCAAATATGCATTTCAGGAAGAATAAAGTGAATAAAGCATGCACTGTGTATTGGGGGTTGGGGGAAAAATGGGTAAACAACACTACTTAGTTTCACTCCTTTTTTTTCACAACAGTGTCTCACTCTGTTGCCTGGGTTAGAGTGCTATGATGTCATAGCTCACAGCAATCTCAAACTCTTGGGCTTGAGCAGTCCTCTTGCCTCTGACTAAAGGCACCCAGCTAGTTTTTCCATTGTATAAGCTTACATTACATTAGAGGAGGTAGAGAGTAAGCAAACCTAATATAATTATAAATGCTCTGTAATAACAAACCAAAAAGATACTGTGATGTAAAATAGAATGGAAAAACTTAATTTGATAGGGTAGTGAGGCAGGTCTCTCTGAGAGAAGAAATCTAAACTGAAGGGATAGCAAAGTGTTTGAGGTATTCAAAGGTAGGTGGAGTATAGTCAAAAGAGAGACAGTGCCTGGGATGAGATTTCAGAGATGTGAGAGTCAGATTGTGTAGGCTATGTAAGAAGTATGTGACAGCTGTGTAGGTTCTGGTAATAAGTTTGCATTTAGTTTAAAGGGGATTGACAAAGTAATCTTTATGTAGAGGAATAAATGCTTTTATCACCTAAATGTATAAAATCTTTAGATGTTTATATATTTTGTTAAGTTATTATTATAAAAGTAATTATATTTTTAGTAAATAGAATTTGGGTAAACCACTTAAATTGGCTTTTAGCATATATCTGTCTAGGATTGTTGATTCTTTTCCCTGCTGATATTTATTTTACCTTGTTCCATTGAATTATATTTAAAATTTCTATCTCTTAAAATTTTTCTAGTTATTACATAGTCTTCACAACTATCTTTTAAGGACTCCTCCATACTGTTTGGTCACTTGGCTTACACCACAGTTTTTTTAACCAGTTCTCATTTGGGGGCATTTACATAGTTTCACATGTTTTCTATTATGAATAACTCTATGTGAAATTTTTAATATTAAGCAATTCCTGTGCTCCTTAGAATCGATTTCGGGAAATGGAATTAGTCAAAAGGTATTAACTTTTGATTGCCAAGTTCATATCTAAAATCATTATGTTAAATTAAACTCCTACCAGCAGTGTGTTGCCAGAGGTCAATAAACTCAGGGGCCATCATAGCATGTTTGTGGCAACTACTCAGTTCTGTTGTGTTAGTGCAAAAGCAGACTTGACAATATGTAAGTAAATGGGTATGGCTGTGTTCTAATAACCTTTATTTATAAAAACAGGTAACTGGTACATGGTCTATGAGTTGAATCCTGAGAGTCACATTGTCAATTTTAACACAATATTTGGATCTAACCTATAAAAACAGCATGTCTAGGAGTTTTGAATTAAATAAATTTGACAAACCTTAGAATAGTTTTTAATTGTGTGTCACTTCAAAGTTCTATTGTTAATTTTTAAAATAATGGGTAAGAAATTAATATGATTTTTAATTTTAATTGGTTTTAACAGCTGTAGCAAAAATCCATTGATTGTCCTCAACTCTCTATTTTGTAAACTTGCTCCAAATTAGTCTTTGATATTCCAGGAGATGTTAATCCAATTTAAACTGCAGGAATGGTGATTATTTCTTAACTCTTTTAATGATCACAACCTAGAATTCAAGTTAATACTGGAGTGCTCTTCAGAAACCAGACTCTTTGAATTTTAAATCCTCTATCTTTGGCAACTAATCCTCACATCCATGTTAAGCTTTGTAACCTTTGAACCTCTCTACAGAGAGTTTGCCTCCTGTTCAAATTTATTAATAGTTGCATGTTAGTGTGTTACAGAAAGCAGATAAAACTGGAACCATTGTTAGGTAGAATTAAAAAAGCATAGGCATGTTTCAGAATTCTTCTGTTCTGTGTAGTATTCTATAAAGGGCAAATACAATAATATTCTAGATTACCACCATGTATTCTAGTAAATATTTATGGAAAACATTAGTTAGGCTAAATTAAACATGCAGATATTTTTTCCCTCAGCCATCAGTTTTATTTCCCCAAAGGCAAGACAAACCAGGAAGGAAAAACCATTTTAGTTTTAAGTTATTTTCTGACCAACATAAATATTAGTATTTTTTTTTTTTTTTTTTGGTTTTATTACATGTAGGAAAGCAATTTTTGATAATGTTTTGGCTTATCTTTTGACTATATTGATCTTAGGGTTCCTTCATTTAAAAAGCAACTTTAACTTCTGAGAGAAGGCTAGAAAAGAATGACTAATAGAGTAGAGTCCTGGAATTAGGAGCACTAGAATTCTATTCTATGAATTATGTCACTAGAACTTAGATGAACTGAGGAGTAATTATAGTAAGTATCAGAAAGTACATACTTATTTGGTCTTGGTCAAAAAAGTATTACTTTTTATTTCAAAGTAAGATTTATTAGTAATAAAACATTTTAGGGGTGATGCCAGTAACTCAGCAGGTAGAGAACCAGCTGAGGCTGGTGTGTTAGAACATGACCAGGGCCAACTAAAATCAACAATGACAACTGCAAAGAAAAAAAAACAGCCAGGCATTGTGGTGGGTGCCTATAGTCCCAGTTACTTGGGAGGCTGAGGCAAGAGAATTGCTTAAGCCCAAGAGTTTGAGATAGCTGTGAGCCATGATGCCACGGCAGTCTACTAAGGGCAACGTAGTGAGAATCTGTCCACCCCCCCTGCAAAAGAAAACAAAAACCCAAACAATTTTAGTATTAAGGATTTCATAATTAAACCAAAATATATATTATAGCTTATAGTCTTTTGAATATGATAATGATTTTTGAAAGAGTCATTTTTAGCCTCTACTGGTACATCAAATTTTATTTTTTCATTTTTATGTTTTAGTTTTTTTTTCTTTTTATTGAGCAATAATAATACTAATCATGCAAAAAAAGTAACATTCCCATTGTCAAATAAGAGTATGTCTATTATAGAATGCTTTGACTCTGAGGTTCAGTATGGAGTTGTCAGTTAGCTGCTGCTTATTTTTTTTCTAAAGTCTCAAAAAATAGACAACTAATATTTATAAATAAAAATAAAAGATAATTTCAAAAAACAGATCATGCCAAATCTTATAGACAATAGAAAAAGAATAAATACTTCAAAATCATTCTACTTCATCTGGATATACCTAATATTAAAATTGGAAAAAATATATTATTATAAAGGGGAAATTACAAACATATTTCACTTATAAATGACGGTTTTTTGGTTCCATATAAAATGCAGAATCATTTTTTCCAAGTCCATCCAAAATAGGATGTTGGTATTTTAATAGGGATGGCGTTGAATTGGTAGATTGCTTGGGAAGTATAGATGTTTTAACAATGTTGAGTCTTCCCAGCCATGAGCATGGTATGTTCTTCCATTTGTTAAAGTCCTCTGCTACTTCCTTTCTTAGGTTTCCATAATTTTCTTTATAGAGGTCCTTCACCTCTTTTGTTAGGTATATTCCTAAACATTTCATTTTCTTTGGGGCTAAGGTGAAGGGAGTTGTGTCTTTAACCTCTCATCTTGGTTTTTGATAGTGTATACAAAGGTAACTGACTTGTGGACATTGATTTTATATCCTGAGACATTACTGTATTTTTTGATGACTTCCAAGAGCCTTGTCATCAGCAAAGAGGGACAGTTTGACCTCCTCTGCTCCCATTTGGATGCACTTTATTTTCTTGTCTTGTCTAATTGTATTGGCTAGAACTTCCATCACTATGTTGAATAGTAATGGTGACAGAGAACAGCCTTGTCTGGTGCCAGTTCTAAGAGGAAAAGCGTTCAGTTTTACTCCATTCAGTAAAATACTAGCTGTGGGTTTGTCATAGATAGCTTTGATCAGTTTAAGAAATGTGCCACCTATGCCTATACTCCTCAGTGTTCTGATTAGAAAAGGATGCTGGATTTTATTGAATGCTTTTTCTGCATCTATTGAGAGGATCATATAGTCTTTGATTTTGTTTCTGTTGATACAGTGAATAACGTTTATGGACTTTTTGCATCTATATTCATTAGTGAAATTGGTCTGAAATTCTCCTTTTTAGTTGGGTTTTTTCCTGGTTTTGGTATCAAGTGATGTTTGCTTCATAGAACGTTTTAGGGAAGATTTCTTCCTCCTCGATTTTCTGGAATAATTTCTGCAGTATAGGAATAAGCTCTTCTTTGAAGGTTTGATAGAATTCTGGTGTGAAGTATTTTTTTATTTTTAATTTTTTTATTTATGCATAATGAAAGTACATGATGTTAAGCTACATTTGATAATTTAATATATTCATATAATTTGTAGTGATCAAGTCTCTGTACTTGGGATATCCATTACCTTAAATATTTCTCTTTATGTTAAAACCATTTAGAATCCATATGGCTTTTCCTCATCATTTTATTTTACATTAAGACTAAAACTTAACGATTGTTAATAGCATCCAAACTGGAATGAGTTTCTCTTACTCTAGTGATATAATAATGCCACATATATAAGCTTCCTTACCTCCTTGTGAAGCCCACTTACATTCTACCCTATTTTATGCCATTAAAGAGTTTTTTTCCTATAGGGAAAAAGACACCCAACTCTAGATTAATTATCACTTAATTTTTTAATTTTTAATTTAAACAGATTTAGGGGATACAAGTGTTGTTTTTTTTTTTTCTTTTGTTACATGGATGAATTGTGTAGTGGAAAAGTCTGGGCTTTTAATATACTACATACCTGTAGTTTACATTGTACCCATAGGTAATTTTTCATCCTGCACTCCCTTCCCAACCTCTGCTTTCTGTCTCCAATGTCCCTTATGTCATTTTGTATAACAATGCATAACCATTACTTGGCTCACAGTTATAAGTGAGAACATCTGGTATTTGCTTTTTTTGGAATATTTTTTCTTGGTTACTTCTCTTGGAATAATGACCTCTAGTTCCATCCAGTTTGCTTCAAAAGGCTTAATGTTATTCTTTTTGATGGCCGAGTAATACTCCACAGCATATGTATACCACATTTTGTTCATTTACCCCTAAATGGTAGTAAATTTAGTCATAAATTTGGTAGGTGCTTAGGTTGGTTGCATAAGTTTATAATTGTATTTGTGATGTGATAACATAGAGGTGCAGGCATCTTTTTTACAAAATGAAAATTTAAAGGCTACAGATACCATCAAGTGTGGATGGCTCTGAAGATTCTTTTTCTAGTTCATTTTAAGAATTATGGTAATAAAAATGCTTATTTGGCTTTCTGTAGACTCTGTAAATAAAACAAATATGATCTCCACTCTGTGTAAATAAAATTTAAGCCAGATGTGAATAATTTCATATAGTCTACAAGATTAAAATGCTAAATCAATATGATATAAATTAAATATTTAGAATTAAGTGTAATCAGAGATGGTCAGTATTGGCTTTAAAACACTAGAATGAAACTAGATGATAGTGTTTTTTATCCAAGTTATATTCAATTCATATTTTGCAGATCATTAATTCAGAATGTAATACTTCCATAATGTTTACAATGCTTAAAACCTTGAATTATTTAATATATGCTAATAAAATTAAGATAGATGTTGGAATTTAGAGCCTATTTATAAGAGAGAGAAATATTTAAATTAATAAAACTATCAGAATATTGGACAACAAAAAATATTTTGTTGAGGAGTATGTGTCAGTTGGTAGTAAATTTTATAATGAATATATGTTGATCTATCAACTATATTTTGATTGTATTTTCTTACAAACTAAATTGAGTTCAAACTGAGGAACTAGTTTATTTTTTTTTTTTAATTCTTAGTTAAATCACACCTGTGTACGTTAATGCATTTATGGGGTACAATGTGCTTATTTGATATACAATGTAGAATGCTTACATCTAACTGATTAACATAACTGTTTCCTTGCTTATTTGTTGTAGTAAAAATATTCATACTCTATTCTTAATAGTTTAGAAATGTATCATTGCGTTATGCACATTAGGTGGGAACTAATTTAAAATTTTCTTTTTTTTAGTTATAGGATCTGATATTTATTTATATTGGTTTGGCACAGGATCACTGGACTGGAGATCACTGAAATAATGAAAATCCTGAAAAAAAGATGAATAAAGCAGATTTCTATGAGAACTGATAATTTCTAAATGGTTATTACATTTTGGGAATCAAGTTTTCCTTTTGTTTCTTATACAGGATATCCAAAGTTTGTGTGGAATTTTAAATTGCACATTCTTTAAAATTGCACATGAACTTTATAGCAACCCTGTATGAGCTGAGGTTTTCATTTAAATTCATAATTGATCGGGAAAAATAACTAATGTTGCTTCCTGGTGTTAGAATATAAATAATGATATAAATAATGTATTATTTTTAAATCATGAAGTGATAGATTTATGTTTTCCCTTGGTTTATGTATAGTGTGGCTTCTATACTGGCAGATCTTTTTCTATAGCATATCATTTGTATATTGACCAATATATATTCAGATATCTTACTACTTTATGTTTAAATGTACCTATATATGAGTATATTTTATGCTTAAATATACCTATGTATGTAATAACTGAAATTTCTGTGTAATACATTTGTGTCTGCTATTTGCTTATTTCACTTAATATGCTATATTCTGCACTTATTTTTGTGTCCTTATGTATAGCTCTCCCTTAGCATTTAGTAGCTAAGTAGTGTTCCATTAAATAATTGTAAGTTACCTATAGAAATTAATCTTATTTATGTATTTGTTTATTGTAAATAATACTACATATGAACATCTTTGAGCATATATCTTTTAGAGCATCTCAAAGTGTTTTTGCAGGATTCCTAGACTAAAATTGTTGGTTCGGTGAGTATATACATTCAAAATTTTAATAGTTATTCCAAAATGGCCTTAGAAAAACAAATAAATAATTTTTAATTACTTGTCAGAGGTCTTCATATATCAAGAATATTATCTTTGTCATGTATTTTTCTAGTATGTTATTCTAGTCTGCAGTTTGCTTTAATTTTGTGAAATGCCCCATCAGCTCATGCATGTTATCTGCCTTTGTCGTGACATGACATGTTATCTGCCTTTGTCATGACATTTTTAAATGCATTTATCAGAGTTATTTTAAAGTCCCTGTTTGATAATTCCAGTGTCTCCCTGTGGAGCCAGTGTGTTATTTTCCCATTTTAAAATGAATTATTTCTCCTTGTGCTATTTTATGTTTCATAGTAGTTTTTTCTTTTTTTTAATCGAATGCCATGTAACATCGAGTGTAAAAAGAATAACAAAACCTATGGTAAAAATGATTAGTAGACACTTGTGGAAAAGAGATGGCAGCTAGTTGAGATCCCCTGATGTCTAGGGTTCTCAGTGATTCTGAACTACAATGCAAAAGAAACCTCAATTGGATCTTTCAACATTTGTCTGAAGTGCGGTTCTTTCTTTAAAAATATATTTTATTACGTTTTAAACTTTCTTATTTGTGTACATTCATGGGGTACAAGTATAATTTTACTACTTTGATATCTTGCATTGTGGTGAAGTCAAGGCCTTCAGTGCATCCATCTTGGGAGTAATGCACATTGTACTCATCAGGCAACTTCCCATTATCCACTCATGTCTCACCATGGCGCCTCAATGCAGTTTTGTTTTTATGCTTTTTCTTCTTCTCATACTACTCTGCCAAGAATGAAAGCTGCTATTCATTTTTTCTCTACTATTAGTGGCCTTTTGACTTTCATGAATTTTATTCATTGGGTTTCTTTGGGAACTCTGCTCTCTGATCAATGTTGAAAAACTTTGATAGGTTACATAGCTTGTTCTTGTTGTTAAAATGGGATAAAATTATGATGTGATTTTTCTACATCCTAACAAGAAGGGGAAGTAATTGTTAATTAAGTAATATGAGCTACTATACAAACATACCTATAAATCTTATGACTCATTTATAATAAATTTCAGAATTCTTTTGGGTAAAGTTGCCAGTAGTTGGCAGATCATCTCTGCTCTGTCATTTCCTAGCCTCTGATTATACTTGTCTTTATTCCTTACTTCTGTTTTGAAGTGCTGAGTCTTTTTTTTTTTTTTTTTTTTGAGACAGAGTCTCAAGCTGTTGCCCTGGGTAGAGTGCTGTGGTGTCACAGCAACCTCAAACTCCTGGGTGTAAGCAATTCTCTTGCCTCAGCCTCCCATAGGCACCTGCCACAACTCCCAGCTCTTTTTGTTTGTTTGTTTTTGTTGCAGTTGTCCTTGTTGTTTTAGCTGGCCTGGGCAGATTTTGAACCCGTCAGCCTCAGTGTTTGTGGCTGGTGCCCTACCTGCTGAGCTATGGGCAGCACCCTTTTTTGTTGTTTTTTACTTAATGGTTAAGCCAAAATCAATGAAATTACTCCAAAACATAAGACTAGCAAATAAATTCTTAAGAGCTATGCAAACCTAAAAAATTCTTACCTTGCTATGGTGGTTTAATAGAAAGTGAGTTGTAGCTGCTTAAATTCCATGTAAAATTAATATGTTTGTACTTTGAGTCTTGTTCATCAGTTTAGGATTAAAAATAGAATACTTTTCCCCTTTTATACCTTTATAATTTTTAAGACAGTCTTATTGGCTGATAAGGTACTGTAACTGCTGTGCAACTTTAGTCTCTCCTATGTCAGTTCTCATTCTTTAGCTTGAGAAGTATCAGCAAATGACAGTCGTGCCCTAGTTTAACTGGTTGGTGAATGAGTAGAATGTGGATAAGCGAGCCATTTTGGCAGTGAGCAGAGAAGTAAACCACACTTATTTTTGTTGTTCTCTCAGGCTAAAGTTAAACAGAATAATAAATCCCCAAATTGTAGTGATTTACAGGGGACCTGTTCTGAGTCCACTTGGTATCAAACTACCCATGGTCTTCTACACGTCAAAACTTGTGTATTATTTTTAAAAGCTAAATCTTTCTGCTTATACTTGTAATTTTTTATTTTCAGTTGTTTTTAGAAGTGATAGTCTCTACTGTAGTAGAGATGCTGGATTCTCTGAAACTTGGATATCATTTTGGCAAAGTCCTATTTATTTACTTTAATGTAAGATAGTATTTTTATGCATATATACAATAAATATTTAAAAAACAAAAAAATTTAAATTCTTAAGAGAAATTTGTAGTCTATGAAAGTAAAAGATATATTAAATTAGATTGTCATTTGAATTCAATTAAAAAACCCCTTTACAATCATAGTATATTTAGTTTCTTCCTCCTTATCTTTCCTTCTGACATTGTCATGTACGTGAGTAAATCATTGCTCAGAGCACATGTTTGTCTCTGAGGGAGGGGACATTGCTTATCTTGTCTTAGTGTGCTGTCTAAGGAACTGTATTGACTCTGGGCCTGTGGGAGAAGTGTCACTACAAAGTGGAATAAGAGTATATACATGGCAGATTTTTCTCATTTAAAAACACTGTGCAAAGCTTTCAAAAAAGGTGTAATCTCTTTTCCTCTTGCTGCCTCTCTTTCATCTTTATTTCTGTATCTCTGTGTGCATCATTTTTCATTTTCATTGTTAATACAGAGTTAATACTTTGAGTTTAAATAATCTATAATATAGTAGATAATGAGAACCCATCTATTTGGGTTAACCCTAACCTAAGATTCTGTCTGCCATTTATTTTGACAATTTTCTATCCTTACCATGTGGCAAGTACTTTTTGGAAAGGCTCGGGGTACATTTTATAACAAAACTGACAAGTACTCCTCCCTTCATGCTCCATACATTCTAGTGGACTGTCTCTCTCTCTCTCTCTCTCTCTCTCTCTCTCTCTCTCTCTATATATATATATATATATATATATATATATAGTATCGTCTATAGTTATAGTTATAGATATAGATATAGATATATATCCTGAACATAAATTAAGAATGGGATATTCTGCTTTAAGTAAGTTCCATGTAAGCTACTTTTTGTCAAAGAAGGATAAAAATAAATTAACATTATTAGGGTGGAATTGCCACTTGTTACACTTCAGCATTGTGTTTTACTTCATAATGTTAGGCAGCATTTCATCTAGGCAGTGCTCTCTCTTTGCTTTTGAACATTAAAAGTTGTAATTTGTAATGATGATTGAATAGTTATAGTAATGCTTCCTTTCAAATCATTAATTAGTTCTATAAATATATAAAAAGGATATACTATTCCATTCACAATGCCAATAGAGAAATCACTGTTTGCCCAAAAAGTTAAGTTTATTTTTTAAGTTAAATATACTTTTAATGAGCTATAACTCAATTTCCATAAAATACTTTCATATTGTAAGAGTTAGTGAGTTTTTTTCACAAGGTTGTGCATCCATCTCCATTTTCTAATTCCAGAATATTTCATCACTCTTAAAAGAAACCATTTATCTATTAGCAGTTTTGTCTATTTACCCCTCCTGCCAATGCCCTGGCAATCACTAATATACTTTTTGTCTCTGTGTTTTTGCTTTTTCTGTTCATTTCACATAAGTGGAATCATACCATGTGTTTTTTATGACTGGCTTATTTTACTTATTAGGTGAACATTATAATGTTTCAGGTTTCATCCATGTTGTAGCATATATCTATACTTTATTCTTTTTCATGGATGGATAAATTTCCATTGTATGGATATGCCACATTTTGTTTATTCATTCATTAATTCATGAACATTTATATTATTTTAACTTTTTGCTGTGAATTATTCTGGTATGAAAATTTGAATACAATTTCTTTTGGTGAGCATATGCTTTGTATGCTCTTGCTGTTTATCTAGGAATGACATTACTAGGTCACATTGTAACTATATGTTTTACTTTTTGAGGAAATGTCATACTGTTTTCCAAAGTGGATGCACCATTTTACACTGAATTCCTCCACATCATTTTCAACACTTTTTTTTTATTATAGCTATCTGACTTGGTATAAAGTGATATGAGCTTATTATGTTTATGAAGAATTCTATCAATTTTAAAATCTTGTTTTTTAGGTGCTGTGTTTCTTTGCAGTGTACAAGGACTAGCAGTTAATATTGACCCAGTCTTATATACATGGCTCATTTATCAGCCTCAGAAACGAGCAAGCAGACATATACAACAGGTAAGAGATTTTTATAAATTTTTCCCCTACTGAGTAAGTCTTTATATCATTTATTTATTAGGGTTATATATCTCTTTTCATTGATTCTCTTTTCATGAATGTACCAGAATTCCTCTGTTCTCCATTCCATAACCCCTATTAAACAATTCTGCTCCTCTTTCTGTACAAGAAATTGCATCTCAACTTAGAGTTTCTTTTACTAGTAATAGGGCTTTCTGTACAATGACTGGCGAAGAAGATAGATTCAAGACTAATTTAGGTAGTCTGATTTTACTGGCCGATGTTCCATCTAAGTTCCTGAAAGTCTATTCTCACAGTGACTGATGCATAAGAATTGGTTGCTAAATATTAGCTTTTGTTTTTATTTCTACTTTCTTCTTCGTCTTTAGGTTTATTCAACAAGCATGCATTGAATACCTAATCCTGGGGTTGGAATAGTTGGTGTAAAAGGTTGGGATATATGTTTAAGAGTATAAATTACAAAGTGGGTAATTATGGTTTCTAGAATATATAAATGTAATTATATGTGTCAAGATATTTGAATGTAATTCCAACGGTTGGTTTTATTATTCTCATTTTAAAGATAAACAAACTGATGATTATGGAGATTTACTTACCTATAGTCACACAGCTAATAAATGGCAAAACTAAGAATTTTTGAGGACATATTTGTGCTATCTTGAATTTTTTTTTCCAATGACTTAATTGTAATTTTATAGTATTCTATCTGGAATAGCTTTGATTTTTTCTGAAATAACATAAAGCTAGTTGGTAGGGGAAATACACAATTTTGTAATTACATAAGAATAAAAAAATTAAAAAGTACAATTGAAGAACTTCTTTCAAAGATTTTTCTTCACTTTGTCCTAATTTTATTTGAAACTTTTGCCATCCCTGCTTCTGTTCCATTTTTCCTTTTAATAAGTAGTTACAGAATATAAGGCAGTATGATCAGGGCCACAGAAATAAAAATCATGGGTAAGTGTATCCTTCTAAGAGCGTTTACTGTATTTGAGAATAGTAAGTTATATAGTAATGCGGTTTTTAGGGTTTGCTATGTAGATGTATGTCCAGACTTCTGTGAAAACAGAAAGAAGGAAAAGTTATCATAAGCAGGAGTAACCCAGGCAGAGAATGTTGTTCTAGACCAGCGATTCTCAACCTGTGAGTCGTGACCCCTTGCGGGGGGGGGGGTCAAATGACCCTTTCACAGGGGTGGCCTAAGATCATCCTGCATAACAGATATTTACATTATGATTCATAACAGTAGCAAAATTACAGTTATGAAGTAGCAACAAAAATAATTTTATGGTTGGTGGTCACTACAACATGAGGAACTGTATTAAAGGGGCAGCATTAGGAAGGTTGAGAACCACTATTCTAGATTAAACTGTTTGAGCAAAGGCAAAGTAGATGCAAAAACATGGCAAGTAAGATACTTTAGTAGTACTACAGTGGGGTCAAATGTTCCTATAGAGACTGATAGAAATTGGAAACCAGTTCCTAAAAAATTTTATTTCTACTGCAAGATATCTGAGACCTTATTATGAAAGGTAAAGAGGAACTATTGTATATAAACAGGTTTGGGTTTTAGAACATTTACTCTAGCAGAACATAAAGAATGTGTGATGGAGAAGTAAGACTAATGTTAGGAACCAGTTCAGAAAAATTTTCATTATAAATTCTTGATTGATTATTTTTAATAATACAATTATTTCTAATATATCTTAGATATCCTTGAAGGTTGAGTAACAATATCCTAGCACCTCAAATAAGTTAGGCATTGATTTAATTGATAGACTCAATTGTGTACACTCAAGTACACTCAATGATTTTGATTTTTTACTTCATTTTCATTATATTATATAATGAAACTTTTAAAATTGAACATATACAAGAGCATACACTGGGGGAAAGAATCCC
Organism: Galagoides demidoff; assembly: GCA_963574575.1. NCBI lineage: Eukaryota > Metazoa > Chordata > Mammalia > Primates > Galagidae > Galagoides > Galagoides demidoff. Next base: position 24,190 of record CAUYQV010038085.1, read on the forward strand.
TATACAATAAATGGTGCTGGAAGAACTGGATATCCACATGTAAAAGAATGAAACTGGACCCACACCTTTCTCCATTCACAAAGATTGATTCAAGATTGATAAAAGA
>CAUYQV010038086.1:0-13474 GCA_963574575.1 Galagoides demidoff
AGCCCGGGCCCACCAAACAACAATGATGGCTGCAACCAAAAAAAATGGCCAGGCGTTGTGGCGGGCGCCTGTGGTCCCAGCTACTTGGGAGGTGGAGGCAGGAGACTCGCTTGAGCCCAGGAGTTGGAGGTTGCTATGAGCTATGATGCCATGGCACTCTACCCAGGGGGATAGCTTGAGGATCCGTCTCAAAAAAAAAAAAAAAGAAAAAAGAAAACTGTAACACCAGGGCATGGTGGCCTACGTGTGGAGTCCCAGCTACTAAAGAGGCTGAGGCAGGGGAATCACCTGAGCCCAGGAGTTCAACGCTGCAGTGAACTAGGGTGAGACCCTGTCTCTAAAAATCAATGAATGAATTAATTGATTTAATAGATTCAGGGAACATCTTTTAAAATGTGTCCTTATCTTGGAATACTGCTGAGCCATAAAAAGATGGAGACATTACATCTTTTGCATTAACCTCGATGGAGTTCAGACGCATTTTTCTTAGTAAAGAATCACAAGAATGGAGAAGCAAGTATTTGATGTACTAAATACTAATATGATGCCAGTAGGGAAACGAGTAATAGAAAAATGCAATTCAGTTCAAGTTGGGGGAGGGGGAGAAGAGAGGCGGGAGGGGGATGGGTGTGCTCCTCCGTCATGGGCACAATGTAAGGGTACCTGGCACACCTCCTAGGTGAGAGGCACAACTACAACAGGACCCTTACCTGACAAATGCAAACATAACTTACTGATTATAGGTTATAAACCTATAATCCTTTATAACCTCACATCACTCTGAAATTTTAGGAAAACACAAATGCGTCCTCATCTAGCAGCATCTTTCTTTTCTACCCATTTTCCTTTTCCTTTCTGTTTCTGCCCAGCCTGGGCGTTTGCTGACGTGGTATTTTTGACTTCCCCCTGTTTTGCTCTTTGCAGCCGTCCTCCTTCTGCTTTGTTGCCGTTTCGCTCTGCACTTCAGCTGTTTTTCCAAGTCTTTTGCTGAATGCTTCTATGTTTGGGATCTTTGTGTGGCTGCGAAAGGCCGGGTCGGGGCAGCTGGGAATGCAGTGACACGGCCAACCCCACCCCCCAGCCCGCACAGACCTTTCTGCCGCCCTTTGTCCTGCCTCTGCCCTTCCAGGCTGGGGAGTTTTGCTTGCTGGGTGCAGTTCTTTAGGTCATGTCTCTGTTTTTACCACATCCAACCTTATCTGGACCTTGGTATCCTGCCCAACCTTCTCTCTCTGTTGTTCCCAAGCCGGTTACCCCACACTCAGCTGTGCTCCCAGGCAGTCCTGTAGTGTGGACGCTGTCCCCCCCAGAGGTGGATCAATTTTGCCTTTGCTGTGTTACGTTTTTACATTTAATGCTTCATCCAGGCCTTTCTTTGCATGATCATAATTAGTATAACACCTGTGTCTGAGCCAGGCTCATGCCTGTAATCCTAGCACTCTGGGAGGCCAAGGATGGAGGATCCCTTAAGCTCAAGAGTTCAAGACCAGCCTGAGCAAGAGTAACACCCAGTCTTGAATAAAAATAGAAAAATGAGCCAGGCATTGTGGTGGATACCTGTAGTCCCAGCTACTCAGGCGGCTGAGGCAGGATGGCTTAAGCCCAGGAGTTTGAGGTTGCTGTGAGTTAGGCTGACTTCATGGTATTTATGCCTGGGTAATAGAGTGAGACCCTGTCTCAAAAGAGCAAAAAACCTGTGTCTGACAGTTAACATGATACACAGGTTAGAGAGTGGACTCTAGTGTGAACCAACTGGTTTCAAATGTTGTCTCTGACCCTTTTGACTTGTGAGTAGTACAAGGGCAAAAACAAATTTAAAATGAGAGGCTTGATTCTCCCCTTTTATAATAAAGGGAGAGCCTTCCTGCCTTTTGTTTCAGAACTTCTTTGTCCTTTTCAAATGTTTTAAAGATTTAGGTTGAATCTTTGCAGTTTTTTTTTTTTTTTTTTTTTTTTGGCCAAGGCTGGGTTTGAACCGCCACCTCTGATATATGAGGCCAGTGCCCTACTCCTTTAAGCCACAGGCGCCACCCTAGGTTAAATCTTTGGTTTGAGGCTTGGCACCTGTAGCTCAGCTGTTAGGGCACAGCCACGTATACCAGAGCCAGCGGGTTCAAATCCAGCCGGGACCTGCCAAACAACAATGACAAGTACAACCAAAAAAAAAAAAGTAGTTGGGTATTGTGGCAGGTGCCTGTAGTCCCAGCTACTTGGGAGGCTGAGGCAAGAGAATCACTTGAGCCCAGGAATTTGAGGTTGCTGTAAGCTGTGACTACCCAGGGCAACAGCTTGAGACTCTGTCTCAAAAAAAAAGAAAGTCTTTGGTTTGAATTTATGCTAAATCTTTTTTAATGGCTAAGTAATCCTCTTGCCATTCTCACCATTCAAGAAGGTTTCTTCAAGGGCTTAGGGGTCACCGCTTTGAAACATAATCATCAAAGAAGATAACGTCCAGTCTCTCACTGTGCTGGGAACAGAGGGACCTAATGCTACCTGACTCCAAATGGCAAAATCTACTTAATATAATGGATCCTATCCACTTAGCTATATGCAAGAGTGAGATGTCTTTCTTTGCAATCCCTCCAGACGGTTGCCTGTGGTGTGTTTAATGCTTGATCACTCTGGCCTAATGCTTATTCAATAATCAAATTGTTTTGTTTTGTTTCTCTTCTACCTTTTCAGGGAGGAGATTTTTTTGTTTGTTTCTAATGATATTTTCAGAACACTGGCCTTGGACAAGTCACTTAACCTCTCAGAGGACTCAGTTAGCTCAATCCTAATGGGGTTTGTGTGAGGATGAAACAAGTTTATGTACAGAAAGTCTGAGAATAAGATCTGACATGTTGGCAGTGCATGTGGCTCAAAGGAGTAGGACGCCGGCCCCATATGCTGGAAGTGGCAGGTTTAAACCCAATCCTGGTCAAAAGCTGCCCCCCTCAAAAAAAAAGATCTGACGTGTAGAAAGCCCTCCAAAAACAAGAGCTGTCATTATTGCCTTTTGTATCTTTTTCCCTCCATTAATTTTATGATAGCATCTTTATTTTATTTTATTATTTATTTATTCATTTATTTATTTTGCAGTTTTTGGCCAGGGCTTGGTTTGAATCTGCCACCTCTGGTATATGGGGCTGGCACCCACTCTTTTGAGCCACAGGCACTGCCCTATTTTTTTAATTTTTTTGAGAGAAAGTCTCATTCTATTGCCCTGGTAAAGTGCTGTGGCTTTGTCATCATAGCTCACAGCAACCTCAAACTCTTGGGCTCAAGCCATCCTCCTGCCTCTGCCTCCCAAGTAGCTGGGATAACAAGCACCCACCATGATGACCAGCTAGTTTTTCTATTTTTAGTGGAGACGGGGGTCTCACTCTTGTTCAGGCTGGCCTCCAACTCCTGAGCTCAAGCAATCCACCTGTCTTGGCCTCCCAGAGTGCTAGGATTACAAGCCTGAGCCACTGTGCCCAGCCCCATTTGTTGTTTTAGATAGCGGTTCAAATTTCTTCTACTTCTACTCTGCTCTAGTCTTTTTTTTTTTAATTAGCTAGGCATGGTAGTGTACCCCTGTATTCCTAGCTATTTGGAAGGCTAGGGTGGGTGGATCACTTAAGGTAGGAGGTTATTTTTGTTTTTGAGTTAGAGTCTCACTCTGTCACCTAGAGTGAAGCAGTATCACCATAACTCAGGGCAACCTCAAACTCCTGGCTGGTCTTGAACTCCTGGCCTTAAGCAATCTTCCCTCATCAGCCTCCCAAACTAGCAGTTTGGACAACAGGCATGAGCCACCTTGCCTGGCTTCTGGTTTAGTTTTGTTCTTTGGTTAGTTTTACCATTTAAAATTTGTTTGACTGCCTTTTTTTTTTTTTTTTTTTTTTTTTTTTTTTAGTAGAAAATGCTTGCTTTTCTCTGCCAAGTCAGAAAGATGTTACTGGCCCCCTAGATTTGTAAACCTCTGCTGGGGGCAGTGACAAAGCACAGCACATGGCCCCGCACCTGGCGCAGAGTAGGTCCACTCTCAGCAAGCCCAGCCCAGCCCCCAGGGCCCTCACCTTCGTAGGACCAGTTGTTGTTGAAGGTCTGTGTCAAGGCCTGCATCTCCTGCAGGAGGACTGAGTCTGCCTGGGAGGAGGTCTCTCCGCCATCCTCTTCCTCCAGAACCTCCTCTTCTTCCTCAGGGTCTGGAGAGTTCTGCATCATTTCCTCAATTTCCTCAATTACCTGAAGAAGGAACAGGAGAGGGTGCTACCTCTGTCTCTGCTAGAGGGGTATTCTGGCTTACATTTTCATCAGTTAAGGATGTTTCTAATGAAAGAAGTTTATACACAAAAAGTCTGAGAATAAGATCTGACACATAGAAAGAACTCTAAAAACACGAGCTATCATTATTACCTTTTGTATCTTTTTTTTATTATTATTGAGGATCCATTGAGAGTACAAAGAACCAGGTTACACTGGTAAAATTCCTAAAGCAATATTGTTTCTTAATAAATATTAAATAAGAAAAATAGATCTGACCAAAGGCTTGCATACACTCTTCCCTTAACACAGAGCACTCTTTAATGTAAAACCTCTTCCAAGAGCGCCATTGAGATAAATGATTTATTGGAAATAAACTACTGTTTCAGGAAACAAAGCAGAACTGCCTGGAAGGGAACCATTACTTCAATTTGCTGAGTACTTTATTCTAAGTGGGAAAATACTTTATCTGCCCAGCTTTAACGTGAACCCCAGGTCCATAAATTGTCACAATACATATGACTGGAAAAAATGAAGCATTGCTCCAGAATCCATCTAGATAGCAATAAGTGAAACTAAAGATAAAGATAAAATATTTAAAAAGATAGATATGGCCTGGAAGCAAAACATAGATAAGAACTCCAGCTCTAATCTAGACCATTGGTAGGGTCCAGCTCCCAGGAATGGAAGGTACGTCCGGCTCTCTGCCAAAAAGAACGAAAGTGACTTACCTTGGGCATTAATGGTTTATGAATAAAGAAAACAGAATAAGCAACGAGTGTTTCTGAAAGTGAATCTGTCGATGAGCTCGGTCACAACAGTGCCCTTAAACACTTGTCTGTTCTCCATGCTGTGATGGACTCAACCTCTGAGGCTGCTCAGTCTCTAGATGGGTTTCTTCATGTTAGACTGGCCCGAAGTAATGGGGCTTAGGGTTTCCTCCTTGAGAATAATTCTTATTGTTATTCCTAAACTTTCTCGTCTCTACTCACAAATTTAGGGGATACCTACTCTTTGACTACTGAAAGGTATTTCATAGAATGCAGGAATATAGCCTCAAATGACACAAACCCCCTTTAGAATTTTATGGCTGAGTTCTCTTAGAGTGATTATCATTGCCTACAATACACGAGAATTAACTGTTCACCCCCTTCTCCTTAAAAAAAATCTAATTCCTGGCTCAGCACCTGTATCTCAAGAGGCTAAGGCACCAGCCACATACACCAGAGCTGGCAGGTTCGAATCCAGCCCAGGCCTGCCAAACGACAATGAGAATTGCAACCAAAAAATAGCCGGGTGTTGTGGTGGACACCTGTTGTCCCAGTTACTTGGGAGGCTGAGGCAAGAGAATTGCTTAAGCCTAGGAGTTGGAGGTTGCCGTGAGCTGTGATGCCACAGCACTCTACCCAGGGTGATGGCTTTCTGTCCCCCCCCCCAAAAAAAAATCTAATTCCTTTGAATCTCCTAATCCTTACTTATTTCTAATCACATCTTTTTTTAAATCACAGATACAAAAAAGGTACCTCTGCTAAATAGCACATTTTGGCACCCTAAGTTTCCAGTGGAAGTTTTTAAGAATAACTTAATGGAAACTTATATGGCATCTAGCTCAAAATAGGCACTCATGTATATTTGTTGACTGAACAGTTGAATAAGGAACCCAGAGACTCAACATTATCCTTCTTAATTAATATATTAAATTAAAACTAATAGGTAATGAACTCAAATGTCCAGCACTCTTTTTTCACAAACAATGACAGAAGTGTCTTTAACACTCCTTTTGGAAAACTCAAAAGTCCATTAAATTTTCCACAAAATGTGATAAAATATCTATCACACAAAACCCCCATCTGTCATTTCTCTTTTGGAAAAACATATGTTTGAGACCCTTGTTCATATGTCTTGACTCCAAGCACAGTGAATTGCAATCCGGGGCTTGGTAAGAGTGGTGGCCGCCCATCTCTGGCTCATCAGAGACTGACTCCAGCCGTCCTTATATCATGCTCACTCAGGTGGTAAACTGAGGCAAAAGAGGAATGAAATTCTGTATCAGAGGCACTCTGAGTCATCAACAGAGCTTTCCCCAAGACCATACATCTTCCTTCCACCTTAAATGGACGGGCAATGATGTTCTCTTAAACCTTTTCTCTACTGAAAGAACAGAAGGACCCAAGACCTTAGGTCTTCATACCTGATCTGCTGTGAGTAGAGGCTCCTCATTGATACCAGAATCATTTTCACTCTTCTCATTGAACTCTTCCTCTTCTTTCTCATGTATCTGTGGGGAGGAGGGCAGATGGGATTCTGATCACCATCATAGAACTAGGATTGCCTCTGGCCTCTAGAATGGATGATACTGACCAGGAGACCACTGCAGCCAACCACCATCTAAGAAGGGAGTTGAAGGGGTGTCCAGAGTTGCATCTGATTCCAAATGTGCCAAATGTCACCCAGCACACACCGCTGAGTCTAATACTGCCAGAAAAGGACAACAGGGGAGGAGTGGCAAGCCCAATCCTGAATCAAAGGGAACAAACACTGTTCTTTAACTCCCAGACAGGCCATCGTCAGGTGCACAGGAGCCTTCCTGACCGCAACCAAGCCTGTGGCAAAGGCATGCTTATTTTGTTAAGGAGCTTCAACCTGGGGATTTGTTTTCAGATTTTATCTCATTATGCATTTTAAAGAGTAGGTTGTTTTAGTCCAAATAGCAATAACTTTTAGAATTTGAAGGAATGCCATCCTATTACCAGGATATAGGTATTACAGCTGATGGAGGACATAAGAAATACACACATGGCAGGCCACTGAGTAACCTGACCATGTGAACTAAACAGCAATAAGAAAAATATTGAGGCTCGGCGCCTGTAGCTCAAGCAGCTAAGGCGCCAGCCACATACATCAGAGCTGGCAGGTTCGAATCCAGCCCAGGCCTGCCAACAACAATGACAACCACAACCAAAAAATAGACAGGCATGGTGGTGGGCGCCTGTGGTCCCAGCTACTTAATAAGCTGAGGCAAGAGAATTGCTTAAGCCTGGGAGTTGGAGGTTACTGTGAGCTATGATGCCACAGCATTTTATCCAGGGCAACAGCTTAAGGCTCTGTCTCAAAAAAAAAAAAAGAAGAAGAAGAAGAAAAGAAAAATATTGAAAGAGAAATCCATTTAGTCTATTTTCCCTGTGTCTCCAAAACGTCATAATCATATCTAAGATTCTATGTCCATAAGTCTGATTTGAATGTCCTGTGGTAGAGGTGGGGGGGGGGGTCAGCAAGGGGTATCTCCAGGAAATCTCTCTGCAGAGCCACTTCTCACCCAGGAATCCATCCTCCTGGGTGACTCCTCCACTGGATGACTACCCTCTTCCCCAAGAATCACATACTTCCTATTCTTACAGGAAATACCCCAGTTCCAATCTGAGCAATCATGTCAGAGGCAGTCTGTCCTCAGAAACCTCTCCCCTCATCTTTCTTTTCTTTCTTTTTAAATTAAATCATAAACACATAGATCCTGCATACATTAATGCATTTCTGGGTTACTCCCCTCATCTTTCAACTCCACCTTGGCAGATACCCCTAAAAAGGTACATCACCTTCTGTCCCCATTTGCTTAAAACCAGGACTGGGTTATGAAAAAATTAAGCAAATGTACCCTAAATGCCATCTGCACTCAACCTGGATAAGGGATAAGGGGTAGGACAGCGAGGAAAGAGAGACATTGGAGGGGCGTGCGTGCCAGATGGTGACATCCATTTCTGCTGAGGGGCACATATGCTCCTCTCTCTGCCAAGTCTACCACCTGCAGTAGCCGCCTGGTTTCCACAGCTCCCCGCTATGTAGAACAAAACTCCTGGAGCTGCACTTTGTTAACAGCTACCCTCAAATACGGTAGAACTTCCTTCAGGTCAGAAAGTCTTGTGATAGAAATTAACCCAAAATTAAGAGAACAAAGAAACATTTTTTACTCCAGATCAAAGGTTAAAAAAAAGAAAAGAAATTCATCAATATGTGTGCACCCCCAAATCAGCATGAGCCCAAGTTAGGGCTCTTACTAGAAAATAGTTTTTTGTTTCCTGTTTGGGTTATTATTTTATAAGCATCTGACAGCAACTGTCAATCTATAAACCAGAATATTAAAGGTCTTTTTTTTTTGTCATTAAGTCTAAAAAAATGGAATTACACGGCTCAGCATCTGTAACACAGTGGTTACGGTGCCAGCCATATACAGCAGGGCTCATGGGTTCAAACCCAGCCCGGGTCAGCTAAACAAAAATGACAACTGCAACAAAAAATAGCTAGGTGTTGTGGTGGACACCTGTAGTCCCAGCTACTTAGGAGGCTAAGGCAAGAGAATCGCTTAAGCCCAAGAGTTGGAGGTTGCTGTGAGCTGTGATGCCACAGCACTCTACCAAGGGTGACATAGTGAGACTCTGTCTTTAAAAAAATGGAATTACATTTTCTGAAATGTAGCCAATTTTAGTGGGTTTACCTCCCTGAATGTTACCATTTCCCTCTCTGAGGTCCTCCCTCTGAGTTTTAGGCATAAGTCAGGGAGAGTAAGGGCAGAGAGGAGCTACCAGCGGTAGATATTTCTTGCTATTAAATGTTAGTGAACTTAGGCAGTGACATGAAGGGTGGGACTTTTACAGCTTTCTCTCCCCTCCCCATCTCAAGCACAAAGCCTATAGGCCTAAGTTGTCAGGCTTGGGTATAAAGAGATGGGAAAATTAATTACAAGCTTACAAAAGCCATCCTGAATTCCTGCTGTTATAGGAGCTATAACCGTCCCTCATTTTCTCAGATCTCTGAAGTCACCCACCAAATAAGAAAAATAAAAGGGGAGGAATACACGAAATAGTCCCAAGAAAGCCCTGGCTCCTTCCATCTCCTAAGCTTGGCTTATCTCTTACCTCCCGTATCCACCCTACCCCCGGCCTTTCCTCCTCCCTCTCTAGGCCTGGTTCCTGCATGTTCTCTCCATCCTGCCAGATTCTCCTGTGTTCTTATAGCTTCAGTCACTTCTCAATGAGCCTCTTCTCTTTCTTTTACAAAATCCCTACCTCCCCTCCCTTACCAGGACAGAACTTTGTGCAGAGAGGGGAAAGCTCCAGGGAGGAGAGAATAACAGAGAGAGAGAAAGACAGATTTTGAAAAGTGACTACAAATCAATGGAGTCTCTTCTCCTTAGTATAAAGACTTGTATAAGTTACAAGTATGATAGTAAAATTTCAATTTTTCAATAGAGTTAAAAGGTTCAGAAAATCTCCTGGAGAATAAAACAAAATGAGTAAACAGAAAATGGGAGAGGGGGAAACAATTCAAAAGATAATTTTAAGAAGACTAATGCTTGAATAGAAGAAATTCCAGGAAGCAAAAATGGAAGCGATGACCTCTTTCAACCATGACGGAGTAACTAATATTGGACCTACCCCTCCTGCCAAAAACAACTGTAAATGTGGACCAAATCTATGGGCTAATTGTTTGCAGGAGCTAGACACAAGCAGTGCAAGGCTATGATCTTTGAAAAAAAAGGGGAAAACATGAGATAAATGAAAGCTGAAAGAATTGGTCACCTAGAGTGCCCCACTACAAGAAGTGCTAAAAAAAAGTTCTTCAGGTTGAAAGGAAATTATAGAAAATCAGATCTCCGGGAAAGAAGATGCAAACGTGCGTAGATAAAAATCCAGCAGAAGACACAGGATGAAAAGACAAAGAATACTTGATGAAGCCATCAGAAGGCAGTAAGGATGGAACAGAAGAGCAACAAAGCAACAGAACTGGAGGGCATAATTAGAAATGCAAGGTTTAGAACCAGGACTAGAGGCTCATACTTGTAATCCCAGCACTTTGGGAGGCTGAGATAGGAGGGTAACTTTAGGCTAGGAGTTTGAGACCAACCTGGGCAATATAGTAAGAGGCCATCTCTACAAAAAATTTTAAAAATTAGTCAGGTGTGGTGGTGTCCTTCTGTAATCCCTGCGACTTAGGAGGCTGAAGCAGGAGGACTGTCTGAGCCCAGGAGTTTGAGGCTGCAGTGGGCTAGGATGATGCCACTGTACTCCAGAAAGGAAAGAAATGCAAGCTAGGATACATTAACACAAATTATCAATATTAAGTTAAATGCTAATGGAGTAAACTATGCAAATGGATTAAAGATAATAAATTGAAAAGCATAGATTGTCAGACTGACCGTAAAAGCAAGACTCAGCTATATGCTACCTGCAAAAAAAAAAAAATAGTTTAAATGTAAAGATGAAGATAGGTAGAAAGTAAAAGAACTGAATACACACACACACACACAAATATATACACCTTGCAAACAATATGGATAAGAAAACTGGAGCAGCAGAATTCATATCAGGCAAAATTGACTTTAAGACAAGAAATATTATATCAGAGACAGAGGAACTTTCAGAGAACTAAAGAGAGACAAATTCATAATAATACTTGAAGACTTTAACTCTCTTCTCTCACTGACTGATAGGACAAAGAGGAAAAAAAGTCAGTTAGGATATAGGAGATTTCAACAATACTACCAACCAACTCAACCTAGGTGACATGTAGGAAACATTACAACCAACAAGTGCAGGGAGCACATGCATCTTAGGATGCACTAGGCACTGGGCCATAAATCAGTCTTCCTGTAGCTTAAGAGATTCAAATGATACAAGTTGAACAATGAGGTTGCTGTGAGCTATGATGCCTCTACCCAGGGGAGGATTTGTTCAGATTCTTCACTGAGAGCAGCTAAGACCAAAGGTCTCTTCTCCCACTGCAGGCAGAAAGGCGCTTGCTTACATGTATGATCCTGTCTCCCTCAAAAAGACTGGGGACTTTTTTCTAAAAAAGGAGACTAGAAAAACTCTTATAGGTTTTTCCTATAAGAGAACTCAGTAGGTAAAGAATGTGTGAAGATCCCAAAAGCAATCACAGCAACAACAAAAATCTGCAAATGGGCTTGGCGCCTGTGGCTCAAGTGGCTAAGGCGCCAGCCACATACACCTAAGGTGGCGGGTTCAAATCCAGCTTGGGCCCACCAAACAACAACGATGGCTGCAATCAAAAAATAGCTGGGCGTTGTGGTGGGCACCTGTGGTCCCAGCTACTTGGGAGGCTGAGGCAAGAGACTCGCTTGAGCCCAGGAGTTGGAGGTTACTGTGAGCTGTGATGCCACGGCACTCTACCCAGGGGGACAGCTTGAGGCTCTGTCTAAAAAAAAAAAAAAAATCTGCAAATGGGACCTGATTAAACTGAAAAGCTTCAGCACAACCAAGGAAATAATCAATAGAGTGAATAGTCAACTTACGGAATGGGAGAAAATACGTGCATGCTCTACATCTGACAAAGCCTCGGTAACTAGAATCTACAAAGACCACAGGCAAATAAGCAAACAGACATCAAACAACCCCATGAAAAAGGGGGCAAAAACAGGAAGTGCCTGTGGCTCAAGGAGTAGGGTGCCAGCCCCATATACTGGGGGCTGGCGGGTTCAAGCCCGGCCCCAGCCAAAACTGCAAAGAAAAAAAAAAGTGGGCAAAAAGTATGAACAGAAGTTTTTCCGAAGAAGATAGACTAATGGCCAATAAACATATGAAAAAAATGCTCAAGGTCTCTAATCGTCAGGGAAATGGAAATCAAAACTACAATAAGATACCACCTAACTCCAGTGAGAACGACTCTTATCCCAAATGCCCAAAACAACAAATGATGGCATGGATGCAGAGAGAAAAGAATGCTTATACACCACTGGTGGGACTGCAAACTGGTACAACCTTTATGGTATAGAGAGTAGTACAGAGATGCCTCAAGGAATTAAAAGTAAATCTACCATATTTGACCCAGTAATCCCCCTATTGGGTATTTACCCAAAAGGAAAAAACAAACTCATTCTATACTCTTACATTCAAATGTTTACAGCAGCACAATTCACAATCACAAAGATGTAGAAACAACCAAGTGCCCATCAAGACATGCCTGGATTAATAAAATGTGGCAGATGTTTATCTATATCTCTTGCAGGCGCCCTTAGCACAGTGGTTATGGCACCAGACACATACACCAAGGCTGGCGGGTTCATGCCTGGCCTGAGCCTGCTAAACAACAATGACAACTGCAACAAAAAAATAGCTGGGCGTTGTGGCGGGCACCTGTAGTCCCAGCTACTTGGGAGGCTGAGGCAAGAGAATCACTGAAGCCCAAGAGTTGGAGGTTGCTGTGAGCTGTGACTCCATGGCACTCTACCAAGGGCAACATAGTGAGATTCTGTCTCAAAAACAAAATAAATAAAAATAAAATAAAATAAAATGTGGTGTATGTTTATCTATATCTCTTATATGTGTATATGTGGTATATAGTATATATACACACATACCATATAGGGTATATACTATGTACATATACACACACATGGTATGTGTATATATGTGTTGGATGTATATGTATATCTCATATCCCATGGATTACTATTCAGCTGTTTAAAAAAAAATGGTGAACTAATACTCTCTGTAACAACCTGGATGGCACTGGAGACTAATCCTCCCAAGTGAAATATCACAGGCTGGATAAACAAGGGAAAAATAAACACCAGATGTGCTCACTTTTAAAATTGGAACTAAACAACCAACAAGCATGTGTACACGCAGTAGTAAAATTCAGTGGAAATCAAGCAGGTGGAAGAGGGTGAGGAAGGAATGAGTAAATTCACACCCACCAGGCACACTGTCTGGACACAATTATAACCTTGACTCAACTGTACGACAGTAATGCACATAACCAGAATGTTTGGACCCCTGTAACATTCAAAAATAAAATAAAATAAAATTTAGGCCCAGTTAGCCACTCAGGATGCATCCAGAAGGATTGGCTCTTTGAGGATTCACAGCGGGTCGAGTTTCAGTTGGGGAAGATGAGACAGTTCTGAAGATGGATGTTGGGAATGATCGTAGAATATTATGAATGTAATAACTGCTGCTAAAATGTACGCTTAAAAGTGGCTACATTGGCAGATTTTATGCTATATGTATTTTACCACAATAAAAGAAAAAGAAGAATAGTGGAAAAAAATATAAGGTTGATTTAATATTTTAAAATCAATTTCTGGGCAGCACCTGTGGCTCAATCGGCTAAGGCGCCAGCCACGTACACCTAAGGTGGCGGGTTCGAATCCCCAGCCCGGACCCGCCAAACAACAATGACGGCTGCAACCAAAAAATGGCCGGGCGTTGTGGCGGGCGCCTGTGGTCCC
>CAUYQV010038089.1:0-43136 GCA_963574575.1 Galagoides demidoff
TCTGTTAACTTTTCAATTTAATTTTCAGTAAGTGACTTATTTTTAAGCAGCGGATTTTTACGCGTTACATCTTTAATGAAAAAGCAGTAATGAGTATATACTTGAAATTATCACTATATGTTAAAATCAGATGGCATTAGCTGTGACTGAGAAGTGAGAAATAGAAAAAAAAATGTAGAGCTGTTTTGGGGGTCTTGCTAACCAGTTATCAAGATGGTAGAATACTTTGTTGCTATAGCAAAGAGGCAGCAAAATGGACATTTTGAGCTTAACTCAGCAGGTGCAGAAACCAGTCAATGCCTTTGAGCAGATGCTCTGTACATGTCACTGGGAATTGAAGTTGACTTCAAAAACACACCTTAGAGAGAGATTGAAACACGTAAATGAATATTCAGCCTCCGATTTATTCAGTTGCTTCATTTCTTCTTTTGCCTCTTTGCGTAACAAGCAAGCAACTAATGGCAGCGTTTCAGACTGCACTGTTCTATTTTTTATTAATCAGCTGTGGCTTCACGACGTAATTGATTTAATTTTAAAACGGCTGAGGTAGTATTAGGAAAAAAGGAAAAATATTCTGACATGATTTTGCTGCTTGGACTTCATTTTCCAACCAAGAACATTTCATTGTGATTCCCTACTAAGTTTGATTTATCTTAAAGATATCACTGAACCTTAAAATAATGTAATACATCAGTGAGAACTGAACTGGAGGCAAAATAATTATATTTTATCCGGAAACTTTTTAATTTTCCATTGTTTTTCTCTTTTTTCCCACCTTATACAGCTAAATTCTCATCACTCATTTCTTTCTTCATTAATTCTCGCTCTCCCGAAGATTGTAGGTCCCTTGTTTTCTCACAGTGGTGAAGGTGTTCATGATCACAGAAAATGTGACTGGGTTTTGGGTGTGGGTCAGGAAAGTGAGACGGTCAGTCGTGGCTGCCCTATGCTATCTCCCCCCTACTGGAAACATTAAATATGTTGGAAAAGCTAACTTGAATCTTTTGATGTTCGAAACAGAAGGTTAATGTTTACTTTTAATAAATTCTAATAGAATCAGAAAGTATAAGAAATATTTAGGGCGATGCCTGTGGCTCAAAAGAGTAGGGCACCAGCCCCACATAACTTAGGTGGCGGGTTCAAACCCGGCCCCGGCCCAAAACTGCAAACTAAAAAAAAGAAAAGAAAGAAATATTTAAAGGCAGTATAAACATGACAATTTTCATAGATAAAATAAGTTTTATAAAAAACATGATACATCCAAATTAGCACACCTGTGCCAAATATATCCCATTTAATTACATAATGTTTATTATGGTCCACCAATTTTTAGATATGAAATACAAAAATAAGCAAATAAATACCATTAGAGCAATTTAAATAATTACCTTACATTTTAGAAGAAAAAAATGTCCTTTCATATTATTTCCTTGGTAACTGCATAAACCCAAATATTAAAGACTAAATATAACATTTCCATGTAAGGGGAACAGATGCAATTATTTGCCTAAAATTACTATTGATTATATAAAATCATTTTATAAAAGGTCATTTCAAATTGGTCATGCTCATTATTCAAGAGCCTATTATTTCGAATTGAATTGAAATGAACATTTCTTATTATGACTTATATAGAAAAATAAATTATGTATTATTAAAATCCCAACATCTTTGCATTCAGGAAAAATTGTAAAAATTAACATGAGTGCATTTGAAAATAACTTTAAAATGTAATAATGAATTGGAGTCTTTCTTCTAAAAGTTTTCAAATACATTTCACCCATGGGCATTTGGAACTTTCTTTCTGTGGGAAATGTAGGAGATATGGCCAATTAGGCATTGAAAGTTCTGTTTCTCTTTCCTCTTTAGTAAAAATATGTGAGTAGTAGAATAAGGAATATATTTGGCTATTTAAAACAAAACAAAATCCTTTTTTTCTTGGCTCTCCTTTGCAAATACAAGTAGTCAAAAAGGTTACAAAGTCATTAGCTGTGTCTTTGAGAAAGAGCATGTACTTAGCTAGAAGATTCTTTCACTTCCCCCTTTTCTTGTTTTTCCTGGGTACAATTAGGATTTAGCAGTTAGTACCTTACTATTGATCTTGTTAAGCAATATTGAAATATTAAAGAAAAGAGTAGATAAATGGAAAGACCCTGACACCTATTAGTGACATTGTTGAGACTCAAAATCAACCCACAGCTACCTGCTTAAAAACCTTAGTCACATTGTAAGATACTTTTATTTCAGGTGCATCTCTCTAAAAAGTAACACTATTCATCACTGATACCCTAATCCTTCAATTACAACAGTTCCACTGTGTTTCCATTTGGGTTATAAGAGACAGAAGTTCAGTATACCTCACCATTTCTGAGGCATCCACAATTGTTTCTTATACCTTTCCTTGCTAAATAGATCTCAGGGTTTCATGTAGAAAAGATGGGTAACAAGATGTAAAAAGTTCCAGTGATGGGGGGTGAAAGTTGTGAGAGTTTGTGAAAGTCTTGACATTTACCAATTTGAACTTGGAACTAAAATGTGTATTGGGTAAAAAGTTTAACATGAAGACCAATAATCACATTAAGATTGCCATAATTTTCATAGCTTTAAAGAACTATCTGGTTACGTGTTCTGTTTATTTTTTATAAACATTGATATGTTTCTATCATGTTAATTTCTTAAGGAAACATAGTTATATTTCAACAATTATAATTATTTTGAGGTTTGAAGGTATATAATTATAGAAGAAATCTTGGTGTTTATCTGTTGTACACACAGAAAAATAGATGTGAGAAATAAATGAGAAATATGCATATATTTGAGAATAGACTGCTACCCAGGTAGGTCCTGTTTTTAAACTTTCTATTTTGGTTTTGTCTTGAAATAAATTGACAAATACCTAATTGAAAAAATACGTAGAAATTATTATATTTTAATATGTAGTATATGCTTCTCTATTAAGATATCCATCAAAATATTTAGTTTAAATGCTATATTCAAATATATTTTGGTTTGGTAATATAACTTTCTAATTCAATGAATTATTATTTATAAATTTCATGGAAGACTTTCCACTTTCAAATCACTTGATTGGAAAATATTGCTTTACACATTCAAAATCAAGAAAATGACTATCTCCATTTCATTGTGAGACACCCATAACTAATGAAAGTTTCATCTTTCATGTATATGTATGTGTAATAATATGTCTATTTATAAGGAGATAGCAGAAATATATATATCTCCATTCAATCAATATACAAGACAATATTGACTAGTATATGAAAATACTAGCACACTAAAGTGTGCTAATTTATGTTTAAACTTTATGCATTATTATTACTAGCAGGCTCAATTATAAAAACTAAAATAAAAAAAGACAAAGATCACTAAAAACAAAGACCTAGTCAAAACCATAAGAAAAGCTATCTAATTTGGCAGTGGCTTATTAAACATTACATCCCTACAACTTTGTGGATTATTTTATATAAACTATTTTATATATGAATAATGGCCTATAAAACACTCAGGCCCTTGCCACCCATGTTATGTAACATAAAATTACCAGTATATTATAATTTTGCTGAGAACTTCCGTGTTTCCTTCTGTCTCACCACCCACCATTTTTGATTTCTTTAATATTTGTGAATTTCTGTATAGTTTTACTAGCCATGTATGTATACATATATACATATACACATATACATGCACACATACATACACACATATATGCATATAATTACTTTTTAGAATATAATATGCATCTTTAGTTATAGAAAATGTATTCCTTACTGCTTATTCTTTGTTACACTTTTATTCAAATTATTTCCTACATGTAGGAATAAATGTAATAAAATTGACCCCCTCTTCTCAAGACTGATCCATTACTGTTCAGATTGGACATCTATTCTATAGAAAAAAGGCCAATGTTCCCCAACAAGAAGGCCAACCAATGGCTTAGTGAAAAGTTGGTAGTAGCGTGTCTCTTTCACCCTGGAGTTAACATTTCATCCTGATCATGTTTAGCATGTTATTCTTGCTGTAAATTAGACGTTCCTATACACAGTGCTTCACTCGGCGTCACTCACAGAGGCTCACAGAAGTTTCATGTACTGGGATGAGACCCTGCCTGACATCCCTCAGTCTTAGTGATATACTTTATGGCAAATGTGGCATCACAGTGAGGTTTCACCTTGGATTCACCTGGTTTGAGTACATGTTACACCAACCAGGAGTTTCTATCTCAAAAGAACATTGGAATAGCCTCCTGAAAATGAAGTGGAAGAATAAATTTAGACATTATACTCTGTTACACTCTGTTGTTAACTTCAAGTCTGACTAACAACTGATGTAACTGGGTATGATAATAGGTTATCTAAGAGCACTTGTGTTGTTCCTCCATTAGGTTTTGCATTTAGCATGTATAAGCAGTATCTATGACTTACTGGACCCTCATATCAAATATAAAACATATAGAGAACTGGTATTCTAATATCTTCTTGTTAACCAGACTCATAAACTTAAATCTACATTTGAAAAGAAGATGCAGTAATGTTCCCCCAGATCAAGGTATTTTAATATTGTAGCTTATGAACATTTTTTTGATATCAGATGGGTCTGTTCATAAATTCTTTGTATATTTATTATTACGTCTATGAGTTAGATCATCAGCATTGTCTGAGACTCAGATTTTTTTGTTTGTTAAATGACATTAAACACTTCTATTTAATGTAATAGTTGCCATCAATAGTGGCATTGATTAGATGCTTTATTTAAAGCCTATTATGTGTCTCTGTATCTAGAAAATAGCCTAAACTTGATTTTTTTTTTTTTTTTTTTGCAGTTCTTGACTGGATCTGGGTTTGAACCTGCCACCTCAGTATATGGGGCTGGCACCCTACTCCTTGAGCCACAAAGACCACTTGAAAACTGGAATTTTTTTTTAACAGAATATGTTAGAATTTTCTTTTGATTAAATTAAGAATGAAACCAAAATATAGCAAATGTACATCCAACTGGCACCACAGGAATCTGTCATCACAGAAAAACATTGCAACTTTTCCAGAAACAAGACAAAACAAAACAAAACAAATTTTGGTCTGAAAAGAAGTTTAACTTCCATCAAAACCTTCAAAACTATTTGTAGCTTCCTTAAAAAGCAAGATATATGCACGGCAAACTAAAATGCAAATGTTAAGATATAAACTTTCTGAAAAGTTTTAATTTGCACTGAAAAAAGTATGTTAACGAACAAGGGAACAAGGCTTGGTTAGTAAGATTTTTATGAATCTATAATGGATATAAAAAATGTGAGGCATATATGAAAGTGTATTTTTTTTTTTTTTGAGACGGAGCCTCAAGCTATCCCTCTGGATAGAGTGCCATGGCATCACAGCTCACAGCAACCTCCAACTCCTGGGCTCAAGCAAGTCTCCTGCCTCTGCCCCCCAAGTAGCTGGAACCACAGGCGCCCACCACAACGCCCGGCCATTCTTTGGCTGCAGCCATCATTGTTGTTTGGCAGGCCCCGGGCTGGGGATTCGAACCTGCCACCTTAGGTGTATGTGGCTGGCGCCTTAGCCGCTTGAGCCACAGGCGCCGAGCCGAAAGTATATTTTAAACACTTATATATCCCCATGTGCAAACCTCCTGTAATTTATAACAAAGAACAAGGCAGAATAATGTGTTTGCTTCATGATGTTTTCAAAAGCCAATCTAAACCTTGAATATTTGTTTGAGGTGAATCTCTATATCTCTTGAGTATAGCCTATTGTCTTAGATAAAAACAAAGAGATTATAAACTTGATTTCTAATAACGTAAAATTCAATTTTGACCTTTGTCTTTCTGTGCTAGAGTCTGAAAGGTGTGTTGAATTTATTAAGTTTCTAGAACACACATAAAGATTGAGGAGGTGATACTTTCCTAGGTTATAAATCTTTGTTGTTTGATATAGAAATAGTTCTTCAGTTCTTTATAGTAATGTATTTAGCTCATAGCTGCCTACTTTTTGATTAATATTAAATCTATTTTTATGGAGGTAATATAAAAGAGTTATGCTTTTTTGAGATTAACCAAATAGAACATTAGACTCTTCATTTTGGTAACTTCTATAAGCCTTTGTTTTGTAAATACTGGTTAACTAAGTAACTATTGTGATATACTTATTTTCCTTATTGTTTAGGATAGCTACAATTATACATCAAAAATGAAATAGAATTTCATAACTTCCTGTAGCAAATTTACCTGACTTATCAGTTTAAATATTTTTCTTTTTATGGGTCAAATATAAATATGCTATATACATATGTATGTATTGCAGACATATATTATTTAAAAATATATATATATATGAATATATAATTCAAGTACATCACTCACCCTGTATATGAAATCATTAAGTATAACATCTTTCACCAAATTTATTCTTTTTCTGCCTAAATTAGCTGGATGGTTTTTGATTTCACATTGTCATTTCTTAAATTGTAACTCTTTCACATGTTTTTTCTATCTATTTTACAAAGTAAGTACCCAAACATAAATATTTTCAAGAAATTCATTTTAGCAGGGGGTTGAAATATTTACAACTTGGTATTTGTGACAATTTTATAGAAAAGTAAAGATCAGTATAATTTTTTGTACTACGTAGCTAATCAGAGATGTTTCTTTATATTTCCTAACTAAACTCAACTCCAAGGATTTTTATATTTGGAAATTTAAGATTAAGGTTCCTTTAGAGATAGCATTCATAAAGGAAAATTTCTTTTTAAAATGGTGTTACTGACACATAACATTTGTTGAATTATTAGAAGTTGCTGAGACTTACCTAAGCACTTCATGTATATTTAGTATTTAAGTCCCACTGCAGCCGTATCCCAAAGTAAGCTTAACATATTCACAAAAGTGATACAGAAAAGAAGCAATATACAGAGAAAAACAGAGAGACAGAGAGGTGGTGGTGAGGGGTGGGTGTCAAGAGAATTATTTAAGTCACCCAGTTGTCACACAGCTACCAAATGTCAGAAAAGTAATTCAATTTCATGTATTTTGACACTGGAACTTGAGCGCTGATGATTGATCTTAACTACATCCCATGAGAAAAGCAACTGAGAAAGGAAGGGAATATATTATCCATAATCCTGATGGAGCATGGAAATTCTTTGTCCTTACTGCGGCATTGTACCTTTAAAGTGATCAAACAAACTAAAATGGCTTAAGTTTCATGATGGGAAACTTTCTAAGAAAGTTACTTCCCCGAGAGAAAGATGTGCTATTTTCCCTTGGCGTGTCTTTGATGATGCATCAATAACTATCTTTAAGGAACTCAGAAATGCATATCAGTTTGTAAGAATGAGTATGCACTGTTAGAATTATTTCTGTGCTACTGTCTTTAAGGAGCTCAGAAATGCACATCAGTTTGTAAGAAGGAGTATGCACCATTAGAATTATTTCTGCGCTACCATATCTGAAGTCACAATTAAGTCTTTCTTGCCCGCATCACATACAATCTTAAAATGTATGTATTGTTTTTATCATCTTAACCCACACTAGCAATGCCATTGTCCTGTATTTAGAAACCCGAACATACAATAATCATATGTATTTATCAATAAAGAGATTTTGAACGTGAGTCTTTTGGTGCCACCTTCTGGCATAAATTATAGTATAAAGTAGTTCAGATTTTAACAAAAGTTCGAATGGTAAAATAAGTTAAATTAGAAGGTTTTATGGATAGGCACACAAATTTCCACTTAAAGGTAATTTACTTGTGCTGAAGTCAATATGGAGAAGGAAAGGGTGAAGCTAACTTGAACCAGACAAAGACAATATTCAAACTCCAGTATCATTTCCAGTCTGTACTAACTGTACATAAAAAGAAAGGAAAGAAAACTAATAGGAAAAAGTGGTGACATTAAAACAATTGTATGATTCTTCTAATTGTATTAATTTTATATTTCTAATAAACTTTAAAAATATTATTGCTTTCCTGAGCAACTAAATACAGGACTTGATAATTTTAATTGTGCTTTGAACTAATGGCATTTGATCCACAACTTTAGCTTTTACAAACTATTACACTTTTGACACTTTACTCAGGTTACTTCTGTTTCATTACGATGTTGTTTATTGTGAAGTTCAGTATAGTGCTATCTTTATTTACCACACACATTGAAATGATAAAATTAAAAAAGTAATAATTTCTAGAGGGAAAGGTAAGGTAAGAAAATTTTACCCTAACATGGTAACCTATTTTTCCAGAAAATCATTAGCACCTAAGGTTATTACATCTAGAATTTGAAAGAATCGTAGGTGAGTTTCAGTAAATGCACCTTGAACTTATCATTATGCAAATTTTACAGTGAATTTGATCATTTGCTGGAAAACAAAATCAAAATGTTTAAGCACAAGATATGTTTTAGCTGGGAGAGCAGAGCAAGACGTCAGACTAGAGATATCTCCTTACTGGCTACTCCTGGTGAGACAGGGGAAAGTGGATGTCGGCCACTTTCACATCAGGGGAATCTGCACAGAAACATCATTCCTGGTGCACAGTGAAACAGTAGGAGACCATGAGGAAGTCAGAGCTAAGGAAAGCCGATGTAGAGGTTAGGTGCTCGGTGCAGAGTCTGGCCAATTGGCTGCCTCTCCTGTGGAGGGCTGGAAAAGGGAAAGAGCTATCTTACAGTATTTTGATTTTGAACTGGGTGGCTTGCTGGAGTGGTGAATAGACATGAACAGTGTCCAGTGGCTGGGGTTGAATGCCAGGTAGGATGATTCTTTCATCAGCTTGGCTGCTATTGGGGAATTGCCATTGTGGGAAGACTGCCCACATGGGAGGAACAGTCTGCGGGATCTTGGTTCATGGCTGACTCTGGAGGGCTTGCTGAGCTCAAGCAGTGATCCTTGGAGTGAGCTGAGTGACCCCTGAACCCCCAGGAAGGGCCACGTTGTCAGGGGACACTGTCTGATGGAACTCCTGGGAAGTCTGGTAAGAGCTTTCAGAATCCAGTCTGGTGACTACTGAATGATGAAGCAGACAGGCTCAGATTGAGGACAAATAAGTTAGGAAGTAGAAACCTGTTCTTTTTGCAACTAGAGAGTGGCTTCCAACCCCCATTGTATGCAGAATCCAGCATGCCTTCTCTGTCTCCTAAGACCACAGTCCCTCCTGGTGTCCATAGATAGATAGATAGATAGATAGGTAGATAGATAGATAGATAGATAGATAGATAGATAGATAGATAGATAGATAGATAGAAAGAAAGATAGATAGATATATCCACAGACATATATATTGTTTTACATTTTACATTTTTTGCTCTTTTCAAAATTTTCTTTAATCTTGTCTTTTCTTTTTTTTCCTTTTCATTGTTGTTATTTTTTATTTAGTTGTTTTGTTTTGTTTTGTTTTTTTGGTTGTATTTTTTCATTTTTACTTTTTCAACAACAAGGGCTACTCCATTATTATCACGGTTTTTCAGCCTCTTTTACTCATTAATTTTTACTTCTCTCTTTTTTCTCTCTTTTAATAGAGATTTTTAACAGCATTGGTCTGACTTAAGGAGACCATGATCTCATGGTCTAGGGTGTACTTCTGGCTTTGGGCTTTGGAAAGTAAGTATTAGTAGACTCTTACTGAGACATACTGCTGATCTCTTTCTATATGTGGCAGAGATGGGTTCTTGCTTTTGCCCAGGCCAGTAAGGAGCTCCTTACATAGATAGACCCACTCATACCAACCTTACAAAATTGTAGAGCTGTGGGTGTGGTTAAAGCACCAAGCCAAACTCCACCATTTCTCCTGTTGCTCTCTTTCTCTCTTACTTTCTCCTTTTCTTCAATTCTTTCCATACTCTTTCTTTTTTTATTTCTTTTCTTTATCTTTTTCTTTTCTTTCTCCCATCTCACTCTTTACCATTAACTTCCTTTTGGTTTTATACCAAAAGGACATTTCAATACTTAAGCTCTGGGAACAAGTAATTGAAAGTGAAGGAGGTAGTAGAAAAGAAAAATTAGGAGTAGGAAGGGAACAAAAAGAAAACACACCTGATGGAGAACAAAAAAATACTGGCAACATGAAAAAACAGAATAGAGCAACACCCTCCCAAGGAATCATGAGGTAGCTACTACAGAAGATTTCACCTATAAAGAATTGATGAAAATTAATGAAAATCAGGGAGAGAGGAGAAAGAGGGAGGGGGGTTGGGGTTACAGGAAACAATTACAAAAGGGTCTTTACCTAACAATCACAATGTAAGCTAATTCATTTTACCCTCAATGAATCCCAAACAATGAAATATAAATAAATAAAAGGAATAATGAAATGACAGGAAGGGAAGGAATTCTGGTAAGATGGCCAAATAGTAGCAACCCTTGGCAGAGGTTCCTGACCAGAGGGAGAAAATCTGGACAGAATCAGACTCTATGAAGTCAAAGGTGGGGAGCTGAGCCAAGAAAGAAGTTTGGCAAGTTGTGACTCCAAGGAAGAACATTCAATGAAACAAATTACAGGTACAAAGCCTGTCATCTAGAGGATGGGAGACACCTCTCCCAAGCACAAGGCTCACTGCAGGCTCTTTGAGCAGGGAACAAAAGACCTCTCATTTTACCATGCTGGAGAGAGCCTCTAAACATCTTCTCCAGGGAGGACCTACTTGTGAACTTAGACACCCCCTGCCTAGCATAAAATTGAACAAATATTTCCCCCCACAATTGCTAACTCCTAGTCCACCCTTCCCCCCCTCACATGGCAGTCTGAAGTTCTGCCCAATGCAGAACTCAGGGTGTTTGGTCTTTTCCTGAGAGATCTGGGGATAGTGTGGATCTCCAAACATCAGGGCAGAATCTGTGACTAGTGGGGAAGAAAAGGACACTCAGCAGGAGGAGAAGCAGTCCCCTGGTTATGGCTTTGCCTGGCCAGTGGTATTGTTGAACCTCTGTAGGGCTATGTCTTGTGGGAGGGGTTGCAGAACCACTGAGGGTGCCTGCAAGTGAGAGAGTGGTTGCCTGGTGTTGTCTGAGTTCAGGGTGTGGGGCTGGTCCCTAGTTCCAACTGTCCAAGAGCAGAGGCTTACCAGGTGTTGATGCAGACTGGCAGGGGCATGGTCCCTTGACTCCAACTGAACTGGAAAGCAGAGGCTTGATGGGTGTTGAATGAGACCAGAGGGAGAGGGCATGGTCCCTGACTCCAACAGAGCCAGGAAGCAGAGGTTTGCTGTGTATGGACTGAGTCTGGTGGATTAGGTGTGGTCCCCTCACTCCAACTGGTTTGGCAAACAGAGGTTTGCCAGGTGTGGACTGAGGCTGGTGGACAGGGGCATGATCCCTTGACTCCAACTGGGAAGGCAAGCAGAGAAGTGGATTCCAGTATGGACTGAGTCTGGTGGTTGGGGCAATTACCCCTGGCTCCAACAGAGCTGGCAATCAGAGGAGTGGATGCCTGATGTGAACTGAGCCTTGTAGGTGGGGGTCCCAGACTCCCAGCTTTGATTGTGCCCAGGGGCTAGGGGTGTTGACACTCATTTGGGACTTTGACAGGCAATTCACAGCTCAACAGAGGGGATCAGGTGCCATACCCTTGGGGTAGTGAGACAGAATTTTCTGAGGATTTCTATCTGCACTTTGAGACCCTTGGATTCCTCTCTGTTGAGCAGGGTTTATACTGCCCAAGGCAATTTGATTGGAACTTGTGTCTGGTGCTGTCCACCTGGGGACATTTTGAGATTGACCTTCAAGTTCTGTATCTGAAAAGAACTGAATAGTGAGGGCAGGTGCTATAGCTCTCTGCAACCCTCCACAGCCAAGATTTAAACCTAATAACATGGCTTCTTAGGATAGGGTAGAGGTTGGCTGATTTGAACACAGTGCCAGCTTGCGCTATCTCACCAAGTAGGTCCTCAGAGTTTCTGGCCAAAACTCAGAAAGGGACTTTGTAAGTTTGTACAGGATAAGCCATAATTATAAAGCTTACTATGTTTGGTAAGGGCTGATTAACTCAACTACCTGAAAACCCCAATTTAATCTCACCCTACCAGTTCTAATAACCAAACAGTGGAAAATATAACCAAACATGGGGCAGAACTAATGGAAGAACTCTGACAACATGAATAACCAAAGTAGATCAATACCTGCCCCCTAAGGAATGACAAAAAAGATATAACTGAAGATGCCAAGCATAGACAAAGGGCTGAAATGTCAGATATAGAATTCAGAATATGGCTAACAGATAGGAAGAATAGAATGGAAGACAAGTTAGAAATTGAAATCCAAAGAGTAGTTTTAAGTTGTCTCAATAAATTAATGAATTCAAAGACAAGGACATATGGTCCAAAGATATGGACATAATAAGAAAAGATATAGCAGAGCTCAAGGATATGAAAAAGTTATTTGAGGAGCTCCGAAATACAGTAGAATTCCTCAGTAAGAGTTGACCAGGTAGAAGAAAGGATCTCTGAAATTGAAGACAAAGCTTTTGAAAGTTCCCAAATGCTCAAAGAGGCAGACAAATGGAGAGCAAAAACTGATCATTCCCTGAGAGTGGTGGGATCACTCCAAAAGATTAAGCATTAGTCTTATAGGAATTCCTGAAGAAGAAGAGGAAGGTCCTAAAGGTATAGATGTTCTACTCTAAGAGATTATGGAGGAGAATTTCCTAAGTATGGCGAGAGATACAGAAATCCAGATAGTAGATAGTTTCAGAACCCCAGCAGGACTCTAACCAAATAAAGCATCTCCTAGACACATTGTGGTTAACTTTGCCATAGTTATGATGAAGGAGAAATTTCTGCAAGCAGCCAGATGTAAGAAAAGCATTATCTACAAAGGTAGAAATATCAGAATGACTGCAGATCTCTCAGCCAAAACCTTTCAAGCCAGAAGATGGTAACCGACCTTCAATCTTCTAAGACAAAACAACTTTCAGCACAGGATCCTGAGTCCAGTTAAACTGAGTTTCATTTGTGATGGAGAAATGCAACACTTTAATGATATACACATGTTGAAGAAATTAACTAAACAAGCTCTCCAGAATATTCTCAGACCCATCCACCACAATGACCAGCACAATGCTCTACCACCAAAGTAAACTCACTCAGAAATTTCTGAACAAACCCGAACTTCCACAGTGGTGAAAGGATTAAAAATATCCACTAGACATTTGAAAAACATGACACCCCAAACGCTACCATGTTTATCAATTTGCTCAATTAATGTGAATGATGTAAATTGACCTTTAAAGAGGGACAAGTTGGCTGACTGGATACGTAAACTCAAACACACATCTGCTGCATACAGGAATCTCATCTTACTTTACAAGATAAAAATAGACTCAGGGTTAAGGGATGGACATCTATAATACAGGCAAATGGAAATCAATAAAAAGCAAGGGGTTGCAATTTTATTTCCAGATGAAATTGACCAAAAATGAACAAAAAAAATGAAATATAAGGATGGTCACTACATATTTGTCAAAGGAAACACCCAATATGATGAGATTTTGATAATTAACATTTGCATCCTACCAGAATGCTCCTAAATTTCTAAAACAAACCCTAATGAATATGAATAACTTGATATATTCAAGAACCATAATAATTGGAGATTTTATTGCCCCTTTGAGAGTTTTGGATAGGTCCTCCAGGAGGAAATTAAACAAAGATATATTAGACTTAAACATGACCCTAGAACAAACGGACTTACTCAACCTCCAGAGAATATTTCATCCTAATAAAACTGAATATACATTATTCTCATCAGCACACAGATCATCCTCCAAAATTGATCATATCTTAGGACGTACAACTAACCTCAGCAAATTTCAAAGAGTATAAATCATTCCTTATATCTTCTTGGACCACCATGAAATGAAAGTTGAACTCACCAGCAACAGGAATCTAATACTCAAACAAAGTCATGGAAACTAAATAATCTTAGGCTGAATGATAGCTGGGTCCAAGATGAGATTAAGAAGGAAATCACCAAATTTTTGGAACAAAATGATAATGAAGACACAAGGTATCAAAACCTGTGGGATACTGCAAAGGCAGTCCTAAGAGGGAAATTTATAGCCTTGGAAGCCTTCATCAAGACAAGAGAAAGAGAGGAATCCAAGAACTTAGTGGGTCATCCCAAACAACTGAAAAAGATAAAGATTACAACCTCCAACCCAGCAGAAGAAAAGAAATAACCAAAATTAGGGAAGAATTAAATGAAATTAAAAACAAAAAAAAATTCAGAAGATCAATAGTTGTTCTTTTTGAAAAGATTAATAAAATTGATAAACCTTTGGCCAACCTAACCAGAAACAGAAAAGTAAAATCTCTAATATAATCTATCAGAAATTTTAAAGGAGAAACAACAGACACCTCAGATATTCAAAAAATCCTCAGTGATTACTCAAAAAAACTCTATTTCCAGAAATATGAAAATCTGAAGGAAATTGACTAATACCTTGAAGCACGCCACCTTCCTAGACTCAAGCAGAAAGAATTAGAAATCTTGAATAGACCTATATTAATCACCAAAATAGCATCAACTATACAAAAGAAAAATCTGGGACAAGATAGCTTCACATCCAAATTATAGCAAACCTTTGAAGAGGCACTAGTTTTCATATTATACAACCTTTTCCAAAGCAGACAAAAAGAAGGAATACTTCCCAACGCATTGTATGAAACAAATATCTTGATTCCCAAACCAGGAAGGAATCCAACAAAGAAAGAAAATTATAGGCCAATATCATTCATAAATATCAATGCAAAAATATTCAATAAGATCTTAACAAACAGAATTCAACAACACACCAAAAAAATTACACACCATGATCAAGTTGGTTTTATTCTAGGGTTACAAGGTTGGTTCAACGTACACAAATCTATAAATATAATACATCACATCAATAAAATACAAAACAAAGACCTTTTGATTCTATCAGTTGATGAAGAAAAGGCATTTGATAATATCCAGCATCATTTCATGACCAGAACACTTAAGAAAAAAGGCATAGATAGGACGTTTCTTAAACTGATAGAGGCCATCTACAGCAAACAAATAGCCAATATCATAGTGAATGGAATAAAATTGAAAATATTTCCACTCAGATCAAGAACTAGGTGAGGATGCCCACTGTCTCCACTGCTATTCAACATAGTAATGGAAGTCTTAGCCATCGCAATCAGGCAAGAGAAAGCAATCAAGGGTATCCAAATAGTGTCAGAGGAGATCAAACTCTCACTCTTCACATATGATATGAGCCTATATCTGGAAAATCCCAGGGACTCAATTTCAAAACTCAAGGAACAGCACCATCTCAGGATATAAAACTAATACTTACAGATCAGTAGCTTTTATATATGTCAACAAATAGCCAAGCTGAAAATATAGTCAAGGACTCTTCCTTTTACAGTAGTGCAAAAGAAGATGAAATATCTGGAAATTTACCTAACAAAAGGATGTGATAGACCTTTATAAAGAGAATTATGAAACACTAAGAAAATAAATAGCTGAAAAATTCACTAAAGAGATTGACATATTTAAAAAAAAAGCTAAATAGAGTTTCTGGAAATGAAAAATTCATTTAAGGAAATATAAATCATAGTATAAAATTGTAATAATAAGGTAGACTAGGCCAAAGAAAGAATTTTGGAGCTAGAAGACAACTCATTTAACGTAACTCAGTCAAAAATAAACAACAAAAAATTAAGAGGAAAGAACAAAACCTGCAGAAGATATGGGTATATGTAAAATGGCCAAATACAAGAAACAGGCATACCCAAGGGTAAGGAAGAAAATGCACAAGGACTAGGAACACTATACTTAATTTGTGAAAGGCATTTTGCAACATGGAGGTCATGTTACCAGTGGGTATAATCATATTTTATCAAAGGGCTTCATAGAAGTGGGAAATATAATAACAAATGTAGTTTTTGATAATACTAAGGGAAAATACTTTTATAATCTTATTCAATCAATGGTTATCACTTGGTAGACCTTAAAGCAATTTCACTTACTTTCTATGAATGGGGAAAAGCTGGATATTTGATCAAGTACAGTACTAGATCAATGATTTAATGCCTAGCTGCAGAACCTAAGTGCTTACACGAAGAACAAAGTATTAGAAAATGTAGGACTTACACAAGTCCTCAAAGGCAATAGGCATATTGCTTCCAAAAATTTCAACTTGGGGTACTATTCTATTGAAATCTGTGAATATCTGTGTTCAAATGCACCATTTTCTACATTTTTCATTTGCTCAATTTAGATTCTAGGAAGCCTTTAGGTGATGAACATTGATTCTTGTGTTGAAAAATTGTTATATCTTACAATAGTTTGTGGCCTCCCAATATAAAGCCAGCCAGACAACATAAACCATTACATAGTATATTTGTAGCATTAACATTTTGTGGGAGGGACTAAAGGAAAAATTACTGTAAGTCTTCTAAAGAGTAATTTTAAAAAAGAGATTGAAATACTCAGGCAAAAACTTCTTCTATTTTAGCAAGAAATTATCTGAGCTGTACCACCAAACTATGTTGAAAATCTAATTATTTCTTGCCATCTCAGCTACTTTGGTAGTGGTCCAAGTGACCATCCTTTTTCACTTGCATTATAAATATAGCCTACCAAAAGGTTTTCCAAGTTTACTCTCTAAACTCTAGCTAGATAAATACTTTTACTACATAAAACATATTTCATGTTAAATTTTTCTTTGGCTTAAAATTCTGAAATGGCTCCCAATTAATTTAGTCTAAAATCAAATTGTTCAAAATGCTGTATGGTTCTTTAGATGCTCTGGCCATTTATTATATCTTGTTAGATATTATTTCCATTCTTCTTTCATTTACTTTTCTGTGGCACACTGACCTCTATGCCATTCCATGGATACTCTACTTATTTTTGAATTTATACAGTAGAACTTCCATATTTGACCACCTCCATACCTTGCCTACATCCTGAAGGTGACCTACTTTTCATAGACCACCATGCACCACATGTACATATTGGTACAGCAGGACTAGTTCCCTACATTGACCAACCACCTCTGTAAGTTGACAAACTTGTCATAGTGCCTTGGGGGGTCACCTTACATAGATTCAACTGTATATCATACTTCAACACAGCATGTGTTTGTTTATTGACTGTTTTCCCTTATACAGTATAAGTTTAAGAGAGATATGGGCCAGGCTTCTTTGCTCACATTATAACTCAAGAAGTCCACGATGCTAAGGCAGAGGATCACTTGAGCTTAGGAATTTGACACCAGCCTTAGCAAGAGTGAGACCTGGTCTCTACCAAAAATAGAAAAAATAAGCTGAGTGTGGTGGCAAATCTTATAGTCCCAGCTACTGGGGAGGCTTATGCAGGAGGATGCTTGAGCCCAGGAGTTTAAGGTTGCTGTGAGCTATGATGAGGCTGCTGTACCATACAGAGATGACAGAGTTAGACAACTCTGTCTCAAGAAAAAAAGCAAAAAACAAGAAGAAAGAAAGAAAGAAAGAAAGAAAGGAAGGAAGGAAGGAAGGAAGGAAGGAAGGAAGGAAGGAAGGAAGGAAGGAAGGAAGGAAGGAAGGAAGGAAGGAAGGAAAAAAAAAAGAATGATGTTTCTAAAATTCCTAAATCTCCCAAAGAGAAGGCCATCTTGCTATAAAAGCTTTTCTCTTTACTATACATATATTACCTTACGATAATGATATTTTTTTATAATTAGATAATTCCTTCATCTATATGTATATTTTTCCAGTAAGTTCCATGAAAATAGTAGTTGGCCGTAATACATTTTTTAATGTTCATTTATAACTTTTCCATTTATCTCTAATAATGGAATATTCAAAAATAATTCTCAATGATTATTTGTTGGCTAAACTAATTTTATGCCAAGTGTGGTGGCTCATGCCTAAAATACTAACACTCTTGGAGGCCAAGGTGGGTGGATCATGTGAACTCAGGAGTTTGAGACCAACCTGAGCAAGAGCAAGACCCCATTTCTAAAAAATAGCCAGACATTGTGGTGGGTGCCTATCCTCCCAGCTACTTGAGAGGCTGAGGCAAGAGAATCGCTTGAGCCCAAGAGTTTGAAGTTGCTGTGAGCCATGACTACATGGCCCTCAACCCTACAGTGACTGAGTGAGACTCTGTCTCAAAAAATATATGTATGTTAAAAATTAAAATAATTTTATAAAAGATATAACTTTTATTTTATTTATTTAAGTTATTTCACAACTTTATTTTCTCACATACAATTTTTTTTTGCTGAAGACTATGACATTTAGTAGTGATGATTAGCAACAATAATATCAAATATTAAAACACTTGAGTTTGATTAGATTTACTTTTTGTACATTTATTTAAACATGAAATGTTACAATTCTTAAATTTTCAATGAATGACACATTCCCATTTTAAATAATTAGTTGTATCTAATGTGAATATTAATATCATCTATTCCAGGTTACTTACAATGTATTTGTGCAGATGCTGAACTTGAGTAGCATAAGGAAGACTTATAGCTTTTAAAATTTACTTAATTTCAGAAAACTAAAAAAAATGATTTTGCCTCACATTACTATGTACTCTGATGTCATTATAAAGCCTATAGCTTTTAATATAGGGTACATTATTTTTAGTAGAAATGATATAATTATACTATCATTCAAATTACTTTTATAGCTTAAATATTAGAAAAAAGATACCATGGGAATTCCCAAAGCATCTACAACATACTAAAAGAATTAGACTTTATGAGTTAGTTTAGCTTCTGAAAAATGAACTAAAAATGTATGACTTACAGCCTTAGGGAGGAATGAAATATACACTCAAACTACACAATTATTGCGATTGATGCATTTAATTATCTATAGAATATAAGACTTCTCTATAGAGGGATATTTATTTTTATCAATCAAGAATATTAATCATAAATGAGTTTTTGGTAATCTCATAAAGAGAAGACATGCCTTTGTAGTTTTTTGTCTGATATAAAATACAACTTGTTATCAAATCTCTGTGGTAAAAAGGCCTGAAAATGCTAGCTCAGATAAGTTTGTAAGAGGGAAAATAGCTCTATTTGATCTTGATTGTGTTTAAGAAAATTTATATAGATTAGAAAACTGATTGAAAACTTACTGTTTCTGAATAGTCTTAAAATTTATAATGTAAAAAACAGTTCTATATTTTATACAAAGTTTCATAAGAGGTGAGTTTCAAATGGAAAAGTAGAACTATTAATTATAGATTAAATATTATTCCAAAGTAAATAAAACTAAAAGAATACTTTAAAATGCAGCATAATAATATATTAACTATGAATAAATATAAAATTTAACCATAATTTATATTTATGAAATATTGTTTTAATAGTTTTAAAGATATATTTTCTTATATCACTATGCAATTTATGACGCATTAATATTTTTTTCTAAAATATTGTTACAAATATAAAGCATTAAAGAGAACTAATACATTTTATAATCTGACACAAGAAAATGAATTACCACCGTGATGATGTTGGAATATCCTGTTATGAAATTTCATTTACTGGTGATCTCTGTGCATTGGCCAAAGACTATAATAAAGATACAAAAATATAAAAAAGAACGCCTGTTATTCAGAATCCAGATTGCTTTAAATACACTCATTTTCTTATCATAATTTTTTTAAGTTTACTGTCACTCTCATATGATTAGTAAACTGGCATATTACTTTATATTATGAAGAAAAGATTATAAGTTATTTAGATCTATTTTGAACTAGGTCTCAAGAGAATAGAAAGTTCAAAAACATGAAAAGCTATTAATTTAATCAAGTTCTGTTTATTTTTGTTGCTGCTGTGATTGCCACTAGGTTCATCTTCATAATTTTTTTTTTTTTGCTTAAGCCAGTATTTAGAAGAATTTTTCCAACATAGTCTTTTAGAACTTTTATGGTTTCATGCCTTACATTTAAGCTTTTTATCCATCTTGAATTAATTTTGTGAGTGGATTATAGAGAAATGGTAAGATAAGCAAAGCAATCATAGACTGAAATACTGAAATATGAATAAGGTCTTGAGAACAAGTGTTTCTTAGAAATATAGGAAGATATTATAAAATAACTTCACTTATTCACAGATTCTTAGAAAGGTCTGAGGAAGCTATGTGGGTCAGTTTAATAACAGAAGATAAAATAAGCCTGATAAAAACTGAAAGACTGTTCTAGGTCATATTAGCCAGACAACAGCAAAAATGGATTCACAGCCACATTGACTGACATCCAGAATAGGCATGTACAATTTAATTTCAGTTGTACATAAGAAATACAACTCATACTAATTATAAGTAATCTGAATTATTAACACACAAAAAGAAACCCTTCTGCAGTCCACTTAACCACACTGTCTTCCTGGTGATTCCTGCAACATAAGGGCACGGGTGTAGTTCTCACTGTTCCTTACCTTCTGAACATTTACTGCCAAGAGAAAACTGCTTCACTCACTCTTACACTTCATGACCATGTTCCTATCTCAACACCTTGCATTTTCTCTTTTCTGTAGCTGTTTTCAACACTGGTCTAAACTATGTTATCCTAATGTAATTGCTAAATAAAATCCATGTACATATTCACAAAATTATATAAAAGAAGGCTATGAGTGGCAGTATGGCGCTAGGTGTGGAGTACGGGGCTGTGAGGCGGCAGGGCCCCCTACAGCCTTGGGAGACATTCAGGGAATGACCTCCAACTCCTTCTCCTCCTTTAACAGCAAACATTCTTTTCTGCTCTGCCAGAAACCATATATCCCCTGCCTACTTTCCTTGTTATCTTGCCAGCAAATGTGCAGCTTTTCCTCTTTACAGTTAATCTTTACCCCATGTGCCAAGACTTATGTCACTTAGTAGCCTTGTTTAAGGAACTATATAAATAAAGCTAGAACCACAGTTCAGTGCCAGTGGAAGTCTTAGCTGCTCTAGTTCTCCCCATCCCATCTTTGTCTCTTGTGTATCTTATTTCCTCATTCCCCACCATTCCCACTCTGATTCATTCTCTTTCTTTGGTTTGTGAAAGGTAGGCTGGACAGCAGTAGGCAATATAATGCCCCTCCCCGTCTGCCTCACAGGATGCCCATGCCTTAGTCCAAAAAATTATCATTATTTTGGGTTACAGAGTAAAAGAACTTTGCAGATATAATTAAGCTTACGGACCTTAAAATTAAAAACTTGTATTGGATTGCTTGGGTTGGCCTAACTTATTTGTATAAACCTTTAAAAGAAGAGAATTTACTCTAGCTAAAAGAAAAATGATGTAGCACAAGTGGAAGTCACTCTAACTAAAAACATAATGGTAATTGAAACTATAACAAGGATTTGATGCTCTGTTGCTGATTTGAAGCTGGAGGTGACATCATGGCAGAAAATGGAGGGGTTTGTAAGGAGCTCAGAGAAACGCATCCCTACTATACCAATGAACTGAATTATGCCAACCAAACTGCATGAGCCTGAATAGAGGCAGTTTCTTCCCCAGAGACAACAGATATATCCTCAATAACTGACATTTTGAATTCAGTTTTGTAAGACGTGGAACAAAGAAACTATATGAGCCCAACTAGACTTCTGACCTGCAGAACTATGAGATAACAAATGTTTGTATTTTGACCATTTTAAACTGTTATAGAAACAATACAAAATTAGTGTATCTATTCATGATGCCCACAAACTAGAAAAAAACTCTAATTTTCATATAAAGGAGAATGAACAAAATTATTCCAGTATAAACAAGCATTGTGATAAAACACGAGAGCAAACCAAATGATACTTTATGCAACAACATAACAAATTATTACAAACAGAAAGTTGAATAAACAGAAGCTAGAAATACAGTAGTACATACTCCATGGTTTTATTAAAGTGTTTCTAGATGTCAAGATATTGTACATCTTTGGACAGTAATCCTGACTGCAAAGATGCAGAAAGGTGTTTCTGCAGTTTGGGTAATGTCACCAATTTATGTTCACTTTGAGAAAATTTATCAAGCTGCATCTAAATAAGTATAAAACATTGGCTAAGTATATACTACTAAATATCAAGAGTTCTCACAGAGCTAAAATACATAAATCATTATAATACCAATGCAATAATAAAAATAAACAATTCAATGAATAGAAGAGAAATTCCAGAAACATATTCATGTATATATGACCATATGATTTATGGCAAAGGGAAGGTTGAGCTTGCAGCAGGGAAGTGATGTTTTCAATGAAAGGTACAAGTTTAATTACATATCCATATAAAAAATTCATTGTGAGTCTTTCCTTACACTATATGAAAAATTTAATTCCTAATTAATTTAAGCTTTTATTTGGGAAAACCTAGATGGTATCGGTAACAATTTATTAAACAGGACAAAAAAGCACTAAAAATGAAGCCAAAAAATTATAATTTGGACTACCATAAAATTAAGACTCACTAGCAATCAAAAAAGATAAATCTTAAGAGAGTGAAAATAGAATGTTCATACATGAGTGAAATCCTCTTAAATTTTTTTTAAATTTTCATTACCTTTTCTTATATAAGGATCCATGCACATTTTCCTTTCCCAAAGACACATTTTCCAAAGTTTCACCACTAGTATCATGCAATTGTACCCTTTTTCATCAAAAACAAACAACAGAAAAGCAATAACGCAGACACTTACATAGTTACTATATCCTGTAATAAATTCAGGGTACCTTCATTACATAATGACAAGTTTTAGTGTGGTTTTTCCAAGTATGGAAATACAAGGTTATAAAATAAATATAGTTACCTCGACACACTCAAAATAAATTAAAATCGTAAAAATAAAATAATCAAAATTTAGAAAAAGGAATGGAACAATACAGAGAAGATTAGCATGGCCCCTGCGCAAGGATGACACGCAAATTTGTGAAGTATTTCATATTAAAAAAAAAATTAGGAAAGGGAACACTCATATTGCAACTGAAAACAGGAAAACTATTATAAGTGACCTAGGAATAGGCATGAAGTACTTAATGTAAGAAAAAGTATTATTTATAAAAATAAAAAAATCACACTTTAGCAGAATTTAGTATAATTGATTACTTTTCAAATATTTAAAAAAATTTATTACAAGGATTCCTTTGGGGGGGGGATTTCTTTCTCCTTCATCAGGAAGATAAAGAAAATGAAACAGTTCTTCATGATTGAATTAACTCAAAAGGAATCCCAGATAAACAGAATAATACAATTCCAGACCCAAAATGAACACCTATCAATGCTTTCTCAAAATTGCATTTTGTTTTGGGACCAAAAGTAATTCAGATTTTTTTTTTTTTGTACACTCTCTACATAAGTGAGTTTAATTGATTTCTTCCAGTACTTTTCCAACTGTACCTGGATTCTTTCTTCAAACTTTAGTTTGGATTCGCACATCAACTAGATTGTTGAATCTTTTTAAAATTTTCTTTACCTTTTCTTATATAAACATATACATATATTCACAAATATATAACGTCTCTGTTATTTGTACTAAGTGGAAAATAGTCATTTAAGTTAAACAGCAGGTCTTCAGGATTAATGACATATGGACTCCAAGAGAAGACACATTGTCTTCTGCATCTTATCCATTCAGTCTTCTGTGGAAGCTTAATCAATGAGCAGGGTAAGGACGACCCTGCCTCTGCAAATAAAACCTTCCAATTCTGTCTTCCATGTGGTGGACAAAAGTGAAAAATAGCTTTTCTCCCTATTACAAAAAGCAAGACTAGTACATATTAAATAGTAACATAAAAGGAAAAATTTATAAGTTTGTACTTATAAAGCAAAACAACTCTGATTGTTAAGTGTGTTCCAGTGAATAAATATGTTGTCCTCTGGCCAATCAGATAAACAAAACTACTTGTGGGGAAGAGAAAAGGAGAAACAGAGGAGTTGAAACTTTCTTCAAAATTCATTTGTGTGGGTACAATGGCTTAAGTTTGTCCCATTTTCATAGCCAAAAGAACATCAAAAGAGAGACAATTTGAGCTTAAACTCCCTTTCAATCTCAAATTATTTTGTTCTTTTGCTCATGCAATTTAATAAACAGGTGTGAGGAGCTCTGCCTGGCGGGAAAACAGTAGCATATTAGCTAAATCTTGCCCTGTTAGGTCAAAAGTTGATAACTCAAAGAGTAGTCTGAGGACCACTTGCATTCATATCACCTAGTAGCTTGTTAAAAAAGCAAAAACTTAAACCTCACTTAGACACTAACTCTGAGTTAGCATTTTTAGAAAGATCCACAGATGATTAGTACATGTTAAAATTTGAGAGACAGTGTTCTGTAATGCCTGGTGATGAAAAATTAAGGTACGGAATGTGGAAACCCTGAAATGAATCAAATCACGACATAAATTAATTAATAAATTAATTCCACAAACATATGCTCTTTGAGGATAAATTTGCTCTTGGTGCTATAATCCATCTCAAATGATGATTAACCATATTGTCCCATACAGCCTACCAGAGAATGCTGCGTCATAATTCCATTTAATCCAGTGACAATGTTCCATATTATATTTCATTATTAATTAAATTATATTGGCAGAATGAAAGGGATGCATGAAAATGCATTGCCTGTTATTAAATAAAATTGAAGTGCGAAATTCTCCCCTTTCCAATTACTTAGTTTGTTTCCATTTAGCTATAAGGGTTTTCAATTGGGCAGCTTGGTATGTTCCCCCAAGTGGTAACTGAAGTCCATGATGGATAGAAATGGAATCATCTTTGTTATTGTTACCATGGAAATTTTGCAAACCTATTTCAAAATTTTAACAAATCAAAACTATATCTATGCATTATATAGTTTCGGAACCAAAGATGACATCCATTTAAAGCATTTGCTGAAAATAGCAGTGAACTTTTCCCATTGATTATGAAAGTCCTGGGATTTAGCAGAGACTCTGTGTTATTTTGGACAGGTATAATATAGAGGAAAAGCATGAGAAAAGAAAAAGCAAAAACTACTACAAATATTTGTACCTGAAAAAAAATCTGTCTTAAAGTAGCAGTTTTGATCAGATACTCAGAAATAATGTCTCAAAAATCAAGTCAAACAGAAACAGTCAGAAATTAAAAGAATAAGAAATATACAGAGCAGAGACAAACATTGGAGGACACAATATGTTTTTCTAAGAAATAGGTTAAAATTTTAATGTCTAGAGATTTATAAAGGTTAAAAGAATATAAAGATGTTCCCAAGTTTTGCTAAAATGGGGCTAGAAAACACTGAACATTTCAGATTTTACCAGGCCACTGAAACCCAACATTGTTTAACAAAGTTGAGATTTTGGTGATCAGACTACAATTGTGTAACCCTAGCTGTATCAAGAAAATCAATTAAGAGATGTGCTCTGAAAATGGGAGAGAGGAAGGTGATTATGAGAGCAATTGAGGAGCCTCTCCTGTGCCATTTGGGCACCTATTCTAGGTGATTATATGTGATTTGAAATGATTTGATGGAAAAGTTCTCGAAGTTCAAGAGAGTGACACATTTTCTGTAGTTTGGGAAGTAGATATGGTCACAGGGAACTTTCAGAATTACAGCATTTTAGTATGTGAATGTCAGGAGGAAATATACATTCTATAGAGAAGATGCAGAGAAATGAATCTGAGCACAGAAAATTCCTCCTGGACCTTGATTAGGCAATAGGAACACATCATTTCAGGGGATAACTTTAAAGAAGAAAGTGAGAGTCAGGAGGTTTTTCTTAATCAATTAATGGGTTGGTAGGCTCAGAACCATTACACTGATACTTACAGAGGGGAATTTGCAAGAAAAATATATAAAGGGGCATTTTAGAGTAAAAACAATGAAGGTCTGTTCTAAGGCAAAGAAAATATCAAGGAATAATGACACTCAAATGCAGAAAGCACACTGACTCTCTCTGTTGGAAAAGACACCAAATTAGTTTAACAAACTACATAGAACTTGTAACAATTCAGGTGGAGCTGCGTGAAAGAAACAGAATAGGAGTGGAAGACTTAGCAAACATAAAAGTCAAACTGAACCCTGGAAAATTCAAATGCTGATGGTGGAAGAAACAGACGACAAGACATGCCATAGGGTTCATTGGTCTTCAATGTCAACGTGGACACAGTCATTGGAAATATTTACAACTATTCTTTATATTGTGTTTTCTGGTAAAGTTGATTTTTTTCAGCTTGACAATTATGGGAATGTACTACAAGAAAGTAGGTTCAAAATAGCTGAAGGATCCACTGTGAACATAGTATAAAGAACTCTTAGAAAGTTACTACTAAGGATTAAAAAAATGTAAGAAATAGCAATAATTGTATTTTAGGGAGAATGCAAACAGAGGCTCTTGTGAAGCATAGTAAGTTATGAATAGAGTTGCTATGCTTGGGAGAGTTCCAGCTAACAACATAAAAACTAAGCAACAACAACCACATGCACCTAAAGCAACATTTGGGATCCAAACACACAAGGAGCAACTTTAAGACCATTCTCTTCCTGTCTGTGAATGTGGGTCTGTGTACATAACCACACACAAACACCAATGCCCCACAGACACTAATGGGATCAGGGAATCTACTTTACACCTACAGATGGACATTTCAGGTACTTTTATTCAAGTTTCATTTTCTCTTTGCACTTTCAAAATTTCAAAATGTTAGGGGGTACAGATGTCTTGTTTACATGTTTTGTTTTTGTATAGATGGAGTGAAAGTTGTCCATGTAAGAGTGCACTTGCCCAGATAGTGTTCAGTATACTCAATAATTATGAAGTTACCTCTCCCCCTTCCCCAGCTTGATTTTCATTGAGATAAAGTTTCATATTTTTGTAAGAAGTTAGGTTTGTTTTAAATATTACTCAGTAAGAAAGGAGGCAGGATGATAAGGACTCTATAAGAAAGAAAGAATGTCTCAGTGACCTTATAGGTTTGGTAGGTCACAGATTTGTGGTTCTCAAACAGTTGGCAGTTGTGGCATCTCAAACAGATGGATTTACAATCCAGGAGAATAAACTCAAAAGAAATGCTCGCTTTTCTTAGGTTCTACTGTCTATTCATCTTCTCCCAGAATATATAAAAGTACTAATAGTCCAGGACCATGAAACACATAGCTCTGAAAGCCTCAATCACAGAGTCTGAGTATGCTGTGCACGACATCTCATGTAGAATTGTAAAAGTCAGCGTCTCTATTATAGTTACTGGTTGGTAATAGCAGTATGGGAGCATCATGCTTTGGAGCACCAAGATAATTAACGTTAACTTGGTAAGACTTTATGGCATTAAAAAAAC
The DNA here is from genome assembly GCA_963574575.1 of Galagoides demidoff. NCBI lineage: Eukaryota > Metazoa > Chordata > Mammalia > Primates > Galagidae > Galagoides > Galagoides demidoff. The sequence continues at coordinate 27,262 of CAUYQV010038089.1, forward strand.
TAACCCAAAACACATGATTTACACTTTCAGGTCTCTGGATTGGCTGAGGTGGCTCTGCTTCAAGGCACAGACAGTGGATCTTTTAGTGGAGTTCAAACACTTTCAGAGAGACCAGAAGATACCTAGGTTTGGGATGCTGGGACTTCTGCTCACATTATATAGGCTAAAGCAAACTCAACATCAACAGAATAAAGAAAGGCAGTCCCCCATGTGGTGAGATGAAAGGAAATAAATGTTTGCTGAAGAAGGTAGTAGGGAAAATAATGGCCCCTCAAAGATTTTCATCTGTGAATATGTTACTACAGGATAAAAGTAATATATAAGTTAGGATATAATGTTATCCTTGTATTTAAGGATATACAAGTTATTAACTGCTAATCTGGGCCCAATGCAATCAGAAGTTCCTTTTTAAAAATGGGAGAGAGAGGCAGAACAGAGAATTAGAGGGAGATATGACATATACTTGTAGAATAATAGGAAAAAGATGCAGTATTGCTGTCTTTGAAGATGGAGGAAGGGATCTAACATCTATGAAATGAAGGCAGCTTTTAGAAACTGGAGAAGACAATGTAATAGATTCTCTTTTCCATGACTAACAATGGAATTACACCCTCCCACTAACTTTCATATTTAGCCCAATGAAACGGACAAGAGCTACAAAAGTAGAAGGTAATAAAATTGCCTCATTTTAAACTGTAAGTTTGTGGCAATTTGATACAGCAGCAATAGAAAACTAGCACAGATAATAGTGAACCACACTAAAACATAATTGAATAATTATGCTAGAACAATTTTAACTCAAGTTATTTGTTTTTTGTTTTTTGTTTGGTTTTTTTTTTTTGGTGATGAGATTTTGAAAAAATTATGTAGTTTTCTACTTATTCTGGGATATACTCATTTCTTTTTTCCCCCCATAGTTCTTCAGGTAAATCTTAGGGAACTGATTTGAGACCTTTCTTTTTTTGTGATATAAAATTTTCTCTAAGGACTAATTTAGCTTCATCCCACAAATTTTGATGTAACGTATTTTTACTTTCTTTTAGTTGAAAAATCTTTTTTTAATAACTTAGGGGTTTTTTTTTTTGATGGATGAGTTATGTAGAGATACCATTTAATCTTTTAAAGTTGAGTTGTTTCCCAGAATTCTTTCTTCTGTTGAATTTAAATAGAATGCCATTTTTGTCATCAAAGAACATATTTTATTTTAATTATTTTTGAGAAGTATTATATTACTTAGAATATGGCTTATCCAGGAGAATTCCATGTATGCTTAAAAATAATAAGCATTTTGTTTTATGTGGAACTTGTATATTTATCAGTTAGGTAAAGTTGCTTGATATTATTGTTCAAGTCTTCTCATTTCTTCTGATTTCCAATATCCTTTTCTTAACTACTGAGCAAAAACGGATTTGAAGAGAAAGTAAAGACTCTAAAAATAGATGTGGATTTATGGGAAGGGAACACTTTTAAACTGTTGGTGGGAATGCAAACTAATACACCCTCTTTGGAAAAAGGATGGAGACTCCTCAAAGAACTCAAAATAGAACTGCCATTTGATACTGTAATCCTAGTAGTCATATACTCAGGAGAAAAAAAAAATTATCATAAGGACGTTTGCTCTATATTGTTTATTGCAGCTCAATTTACAGTCACCTAGATGTAGAAACAGCCTAAGTGCCCATCAACCCATGAATAGATTAATATATGTATGTCATGGAATACTATTCAGCCATGAAAATGGTGGAGACTTTGCATCTTTTATATTAACCTGGATGGAGTTGAAACACATTCTTCTTAGTAAAATATCACAAGAATTGAAAAGAAAGTATCCAATGTATTCAATGTTAATATGAAGGCGGGAGATGAAGTAATACATACCCACATAAGAGAAACACTCATTTCAATGCAAGTTGGGGGGAGTGGTGGGGGAGGGGAGATAGAAGAGGAGGGAGGGGATTGGCATCCTCCCAGTTAATGAGCATAATGTGGGGCTATATTATGTTCTACCTGCTGCATGTGGAACACAACTACAACAAGGACTTTACCTAACAAATGTAGATTGTAACCTAATCATTTTTACCTTCATATTAATCTGGGAAAAAAAAAAACCTTAAGGTAAGATCTAGAAATTAGTAGCTGCCCTATAAGAAATTGTATTATCATTATCTGTAACTACCTACAGCTCCAAAATTATTTGGAGCATTAATTTTCTTATTTCTTTCTTTCTCTACAGTATTTTCTTTCATTCTTTTTCTCTCTTCCCTCCTCTCTTTCTGTCCCTTTCTCTCCCTCTCCTCCCATTCACATTTATTTAATATTTTTTATATAAATATAATTTATTTATTTAATTAAAAACTATTTAAATTATATAAACATATATCTGACCTCAGGGACATACTCTTTTTTTCTTCCTGGAATTGCTTTATTTTGTCAAAAACCAGAACCGCCCGTAATGTCTATGGTCTGAACTTAATTCTGATATCTCCACAATCCTTCTGCCCCTACCTATATTATTTTTCTTAATCAAAATTAGGACTCACTTTTTAGAATTCTTCATTATATTCTGTCATTTAATTTCACCCTTAAGTGTAGTTAGTAACCTTACAGACCCAGTCATCTATGTTGTGATCGTACTAGATGTAGCCTCATGGTAGTAAGGCTCTTTTGGAATTTCTCTATTTTTTTTTTTTAATAGGGAAATATGGAATCTGGCTCATTTCAATGTAAAAAGGGGAATTAGCTATACAACAATTATATTATATCAAAATTATATTGTATAAAAAGTGTTCCTTTGTATCACACACTTAAACAATTCTTGTTAATTTACCTGTTTAAAAAATAAATTTCCAGACAAAAATCTATTGTTGACAAAGTGGCAGTGAATATGTAATGTGTGTGTGTACATGTATATAATTTCACTTTATTAGCAATAATATTCTTATTCCAAGTTATTAGTAATAGGGACCAAGTATTCAGAAATTTCATGATTATGAAAGTTCTTTTTTCCTGTAGGAAAAAATTAACTTTGTCGGTATTTCTCAAAAAACTTAAAATAAAAGTAATTAATTCTCGCTCTCTATTATTACCTTTTTAGATAATAATCTCTCAAATTTATGCTGTGATTGGTATATGTAGGAAAATAGCTTTGATGAAACATTTTTAAAACATTGTTATATGAGACCATAAAAAGTCATATGGCCCACCGCCATTACAATCTCTCAAAGGACCATACCTAATTCCTTACACACTTTAGGTTTTTTTAATTATATCAGGACATTATGAGAGTATAAGCATTTTTGTTGCACTCCCATGTTTATGCCATCACAATTTGGAACTGCAAAGATGTGGAAACAACCCAAGTACCCATTAATACCTGAGTGGATTAATAAATGTGGTATGTGTACCCCATGGGGTGCTACTCAGCCATAAAAGAAAAACTGGTAAACTAATACCTCTTGCATTAACCTGGATGGACTGGAGACCATACTTCTAAGTGAGATATGGCAGGAACGGAAAAAGAAATACATTTTAGTTTTTTTAATAATGGAATTTTAATATTTCATGCACGTATTCTAAAAAGTTATAACTCAAATACAATTTATAGCCAAAAGAAATATTGCAAAAATATGTCTGTTTTTACAGATATATTTATTCACATATGTCATTAACCAGCATGTTGTAGTAAATGGGTCAAAAAACCTGGATTCCTCTAAAAATTAGAATCAAATGGAACTTTAACCATAAGCTGCACATATTTTTGGACTATATTTTACATTTTATTAGGCTTACTCTTGGCTAAATATTTGTTGTGGTCTTTCAAATCTCAGATTCCATGAATCAGCAAGATGGAGAATCAATGAGTCTATTTTGGTGTTAGCATAAACACACGATGGCCTTACGAAGATAGGTTGCGCCTTGCTAAAAAATAAAAATAAAAATTCCCACAGCCATTAATCCTTTTGGAGTTTCATTATATGATCAAATAGGTAAACTATTCTTATTCCACTTAAAACAACTTGCTTTTGCCATTTGTTTTGTCAGAGGAAAAACTGCCAAAAGCAAAATCAAAGCTGTAACACATCCTCCCCAAATCTGGTATTTAGACTCTTTGCAGTGCACAGCCAATATTCATAGTATGAGGTCAGCCAAGAAGCACTTCAAGTGTGGAGGTAAGATTATGGATATTGACTTGGCTTAATGGTATCCATGCAAACATACGTTTGGCTTTGTGATTTTTGTCTCTAATGCACAAAAACATTTTCTGTTCTTTTGACTAGAAGTTTGATATAAATAAAACCTCTTTTGTGATAATAAACTATTTAAGCTTTAAAAGATGATTTTTAAGGAATAAAAGGTAGAAGCATTTAATACCTTAGTGGATTAACTTGGGAAAACAACAACAAAAAGCTACTAGACAACATGAGAGAACAGTATGCTTTTCCACTAAGCTATTATAATCCAAAATACGAAGATAAACCAACATAAGGTTAAATCACAAAAGATAAATGAAAGAGTAAAAGAAATGGACAGTTCCCTGTGGTCCTCTTTTAAAGGTTATTTTTGTTTTGACAAAATATGTCTTTTCATGTCACCCTGATTCAATTGACTTTATGCAATCTGAATATCCTTTCAGACTCTCCTTTTGTCATAAATGTTTGCAAAAGTCTTTTTAACACAATTTTTATTAAAACTAATTACCTTTCAGCAATTTTAATTTAAATTTTTTAACCAATAATTGGAAAACATGTATAATTTAAACAGATTACTAGCTATCTTCTTTGAGTAGCTCTAATGGTTTATCCTAAAGGAAAGCTTTCCCATATGTAAGTCCTGTCCGCAGAATGGCATGTAGTTCCAGCTAAAATACATTTTTGCAAAAATTTGTCAAAGGTCAAGCGCTGTGGTTACTGAAAAAACATGGTGCAATCAATAATAGTTAAATTGTAATATAACATTGTTACTCTTTGTGTTATATATATCATAGTGTAAATGTAGTGTGCTCTCATTCATGAATTTTATAAAATTAGATATTGTATGCATATGAAGATCATTAAAAAATGAAAGTAAAGTCATGATTTTTACATGCAGTTCTAATCTAGCTCCCACACTAGCTCTGCCTCTTTGACCAGGGAGCAGGAACACAAAGAAATTGCATCTGTGCAAAGGAAGATTTGTGTCAGGTTAACTCTCTACGTAGAAACGTCCAACCTTTAGAGAGTGAGGGAAACACAGAGTGAATGGTATAAGAAAGATTTTTTTACCTGCCCTAATTACCAGCTATAAAAAGCAACCACACTTTCTCCTCAGTTCCTTTGTTCTGCTACCTTACTTGAACCTTTCATCCAAACATGCCATGTGAGTCCATGTCAAGGGGACAAAGAGGTGAGGAGACTGAATGTTATTCTCCATTGCTCCCTCCATGTACTTGTTTCTGTCTCTATCCTGCTACCAGCACTAAAACACTTACTTCACAGGGCTAACAACTGCCCTCTAAAAGGCCCTTAATCTTTACCTTTCAGGAGATATGTCCAATGGGAATCACTGGAAGGGGTTGAAGAACAGATGGAGAGAGAAGACAGGGTGTTTATATCCTGGCTTACTTCAATCTCTGTTTGGCAAAGGTTGCTCATCACATTTTTTTTAAATATCTGTATCAATCAGATTTAATAACCTATCTCCCCATACCCAGTCAGCCTAGGGAATGTTATTTCTAGTTGCGCTGCAATTCACGATTCCTTGTTAGTTTTTCTTAACCTGGTCTCTGCTTTCGTAGATATTAGCATTTCATTAAACTCTCGCCATTTGCTCACTTTTTAGTTCACCATCTGTTTCATGTGTGAATTCTGATCTATGCTCTAAAAAATTCCAATCTATGCTCTGTAAAGTGCCTGGACATTTTACACCCTTTGGAGTGTTAAAGACTTTTTTATTAAAAATAGTATCTATGCTAATAACAATTTCTATTGTATATAAAGTAACTGCTGCTGGTCAAGGTACAATGTGGAAATTAATAAAGAAATAAAAAGAGGAATCATGAGGTAAGACAAAGGTGATGTTCCACTTTATACTTGTATCTAGATTAACATTGTATTGACATAAATACATACACATATCATGCATATGTAAATATCTAGAAGTTTTGGTCCAAAAAATTTATAGAAGCTACTAGAAAGTAAATCCTATCGGATGCAGATTAGCAAGAGGCAAGGGGGATAAAGTTACATAGGTGAATTGCTCTCCACATAAAACAGTTGTTTTTGAAGCAGGAATAAGCAGAGAAGAGAGGAAAAGGCACGTAAATCAAATGGAGGAAAGACAGGCTAGGCAATGATGTCAACTGCCAGCGATTACAGAGTTTCTCTGGGAGAGGTTGACAAGCAATTTTTCATTAATATTAGAGATATATAATGTTCACTTAGAACATTTTTCCTGTTGCATAAGAAAACTGATTCACCTTCTCAAACATTTTGTAAAATCTGGTATACGCGGGAAAAGCTTGAATAATGGAATTAGGAGCAAAAATAGTACAAGGAAGTGACATAAATGATGAGCTACCAAATATTCATTTCTCTATTTAAGCTACAATAACAAGGCCAGCTCTGAGAAGGATAATATCCTTTTGATGTTTTCAGCCATGATAAGCAGCAGAATGAATGCAGGGGAGATAAGAATGACACAGTGAAGGAGGTACTTGGGAGAACTGCTCTGGGAAATAACGGAGACAAATTCTTTTTTGTCTGAGTACATGAGGGGGAGAGGGAGATTGGCACCCTTGTAAGTTTTTAAAATAGTATTTTTTACATATATAATGTTATAAATCAGGAATCATACATAATTATTAGTAAAAGCAAATACATTTCACATATGTATATACGTAATACATTTATAATAACGTAATACATTTCAAGTATTTTGAAAAATTTAGAGTCCATAAGATAAACAATTTCATTTAGCCATTGTCTTTTCAAACAGTCCCCCTGGATAAATTTCACACACAGTGGTTGTTCTTTCATGTCCCAGACACCCTTCTTTTTTTATTTGCTGTGTAGTCCCTTTGATATGACGGGGTTGGTTGTTGGAGTACGTGTTGTTTTTTATTTCTTTTTCCATTTTAATTTTCACACCTTCCCCTCAATTCTATTAAGATTTAGGATTCTCTCCCAATTCTCTTAGGACTCAAGCATTTAGGACATTCACTGCTCAGGGAATTGTGTAACCAAAAACAACTAACTCTTTACATCTTTTCTTTGTTGTGACAATGGGGGCCCCTTCACTGTCTGTGCTGATCATATCTTGCTCTGAAAACCTATACCTTGCTCTTACTCTGTGAACATACCTTTCTCAATCAATTTCATTTCATGCTTGGCTAAAAAAAAAAACAAACAAATATTAGTGATTGAAATTTCATTATGTTGAGTGTTTCCTTTAACAAATATGAAGTGACCATCCTTATCTTTCCTTACTTTTGTTGGTTTAAAGTCTATTGTATCTGTGAATAAAATTGCAACACCTGCTTTTTTCTGATCGCCATTTGCCTGAATTATGTATGACCATCCCATCACCCTGAGTCTATATTTATCTTTTAAGGTAAGATGAGATTCTTGTATGCAACAGATACCTGGCCTGAGTTTTTGTATCCAATCAGCCAACCTGTGCCTCTTTATAGGGCAATTTAAGCCATTCACATTAATTGAGAGTAGTGATAAACCTGTTATTATTTTGGATGTCAAATTTTTCAAAATTCCAGTGGACATTTTTAATCTTTTTGCCACTGTGGAAGTTGGGTTTTGATCAAAATTTTCTGGTTGAGTTTACTTGGGCAGTAAACATTGTGGTGGTCATTGTGGAGGATGAGTCTGAGAATATCTTGAAAAGCTGGTACAGTTATTGCAAATTTCTTCAGCATTAAAGTATTTAACTTCCAAGTGTCCATTGATCCATGAGTGGATTAATAAATTGTGGTATGTGTATACCATGGAACACCATGCAGCCTTAAAAAAAGATGGAGCCTTTACCTGTTTTTATGTTTACTTGGAGGGACCTGGAACATATTATCCTGAGTAACGTATCTCAAGAATGGAGGAAAAAGTATCCAATGTACTCAGTACTTCTATGAAACTTATTTATATTTACTCACACTTTATTATAAAAGATAGAACACAACTATAGCCCAGGATGAAAGAGAGAAATGGAGTGGGAAGGGCGGGGAGGGAGGAGGTTTGATAGAGGGAGGGTAAAAGGTGGAATCACACCTATGGAGCATATTGCAAGGGTACAAGTCAAATCTGTCAAGTGTAGAACATAAGTGTTTTAACACAATAATCAAGTAAATGAGGTAAAAGCTATGTTGATTGGTTTGATGTAACCATGTCAGATTGTATAAAAATAAATAAACATATTGCACCCATATATGCATAAATGTATTCATGATCTATGTGTATTTGACTTAATTTAAAAAAACATAAACAAAAATCAATTAAAGTACACAATATATAGGAACTTTTGATTTTCATTAAGCTAAGCATTTTGATAGAGTCTTGTCATAGACCAAAGGGTTAACAGAAATGCAGGAATGATAATAATGGGAATGTTTGAAGTGTGAAGACTTCCTTTGAAGAACAGAAAATATTTTCCCTGGATAAAAACTAAAGAAGTGGCAAATAACAGAGCAGTCTATTTCGCTGTTCCAAAGAAGAGATTGTGTCTAAAAGGAGAGAAGTTCTGTGCTACCTTTTCATTTTTTTATTTATTCTTTTTTCTTTATTAAATAACTGTGTACAGTGATGCATTTGTGGGGTACAGTATACTGATCTGATCCACAATGTGAAATGCTGACACTGAACACATTAACACATCCATCACCTCGCTGACTTATTTGTTGTGGTAAAACAATTATACTCTTTTCTTAATAGTTTTGAAATATACCTTTGCAGTATGGACATTAGGTGAGGTCCCCCCCAAAACCCAGCCACCCTCAGCCTCCCCCCTCCCCTCCCTCTCCCTCCTCTTTCCTCCTACTTTCTGGACATCCGTTATGTTGCACTGTATATATGAATTTGTAGGTAATTATATATTGATTTCATAGTCATACTGAATCAGGTATCATACATTGAATACTTTTTCATTCCATTCTTGAGATACCTTACTAAGAAGAATATGTTCCAGCTCCATCCAGGTAAACATAAAAGATCTGAAGTCTCCACCTTTTTATGGCTGCATAGTATTTGATAGTGTACATATACCACAGTTTGTTAATCCACTCATGGGTCAATAGGCACTTGGGCTGTATCTGTGTCTTGGTAATTATGAACTGGGCTGCAATAAACATTGTGGTGCAAATGTCTTTGTTGTAAAATGATTTTTGATCATCTGGGTAGATACCAAATAGAGGAAGTGCAGGATATAATGGTCAGTAGGCATTGATCAAAAACTAAAGCAAAACCAAACAGTGGCATTTAGGTACCAAGTCATTCTGGGCTATACAGAGCTTCTGAGAACAATGAAAAATATTCCAGATGATTCTCAACTACAGCATAAGACAGTGATGATGACAGGAGAGAGCTGCTGGAACTGAGTGTTTAGAGCCAGTAGTGAAGAACACATTCACATTCACAAATTAGAAACAAATAAACGGATATAATGATGCATCTCAGTAGGTTGGCTGATGTGTATACAGACTAATGATACCAGGACTGCACGTGCTTCCAAACATTACTATTTAACGACCTCTCAGCATTGGCACTCAGCTCTGCAACTTTTTACTTTTGTCTAGAATAGAGGTAAGCATCATAGGAACTAACGTTAACTTTCTTCCACCTTGATAAAAAGGTGATGCAAAATAAAATTAACCTGAGTTACAGCAAAATAAAGCTAAGTAACAGTACATATCAGAGTTAAGGCTGAAAATTGGAGTGTATGTGTGTGTCTGCATGTGTGTAAGAGAACAGACATTAAATAAATCTAAGGATTTGAAAAATAATACTTGTGTACAACATGTCAATTGGTTGTGTAATCAGGATGAATGGCAAATAAATTGAAAGTTTATATGGAAGAACGAAATAGTAAAGTTAACATTTTACAAATAATTTAAAGCTAACGTGTAATACACAAACCTTCTGTCTTGGTTTCTTCATAGCACAGAGAATTTTTTAAAACCTGCAGAGGGTAGGGTGATATTTTCCATTATTACTTTGAGTTAAAGTTCACCACATGCAATACCTTAGGTGTCATCAATTACTCAATTATGCAAACACTATTTATGATCAGCAGATACCTCATTTTCATAAAAAAATCAACTTTCCATAATCTTTGGAATGATTAAGTTACAAGCACAATATTGTGAAAACGCATATTAAAAAAAGCTAAGCTCAGAATTATTTAAGTCTAATTATTTTCAGGTTTGTCCTTTGTGGGTGCAAAAATGAATCACAGGACTGTTAAATGATAGATTATTAAACAATTCTTTTTAAAGCACTAAATTTGCCTCAGCATATAATTTGTATACTGAATATTGACTCCTAAGATAAACGAATCATCCCCCAGTCCTTTCTAATTGCAAAACTGTCAGGATCCTCCTTACACTGGCAAGCAGTGCCCTATTACGATGGCTTTTCAAAAAATCAGGGCTGATGAGAAGACTTGTGCCAGAAACTGTAAGCAATTAATTTTCACATTGATTTCTGGAATTCATCCAAACTTTTGAAAACAGAAAAGGGCTTTGCCAAACTGTCACTCGTGGATATATTTCTAATTGGGCTGTCTAATAACTTCACGGTGAAGGGGTGAGATTAAATAAACCTAATACTAAGTTGTTTGGTTTCTATTCTAATGCATAATGTGAAATTTATATTATATAGAAATAAATGGTAGAACAAGGGTAGTGCTTCTTAGAATATATTATAGACCAGAAAAAAATAATCCTAATTCAGCATAGAATCAAAATGGAATATGGCCATATGTAAAAATTTTGAGTTATTCTTTCTTGAAGCCTTGATTTATCTCATAACCTGCATTCAATTTTCCAAAGAAACTTAATGGCTTCTAATTTATATATTATTGTTACATTATATATGGAAATTATATATATATATATTACATAATCATATGATGCATAATATTTATGGGTGTATGTATATATTTAGGTGTATATATTACATATTCTCTTCACATTTTCCACTGCTTCTCTAGCCCACATCACCTCATCTCACTCCTGCACTACCTCTAAAATTACCCTTTTTAGATCTGTTCTCCACATACTAACCAGAGTCACTGCATTGGTTTTGTAGGGCTGCCATAATAAAATACCACAAATTGAACGGCTTATCATCTCAGTTCTCAAAGCCAGTCCAGGATCAAAGCGGTGGCTTGTTTGGTTTCTCACGAGGCCCCTCTCCTGGGCTGACGGAGTGGCTGCCTTCTCTCTGCGCCTTCCGGAGGTCCATCTCTGGTGATGTGGCCCCGCTGTCTCTCTGTGTCTAAATCTCCACTTTGTACAGAAACACCAGGCAAATTCAGATTGAATTAGGACAAACCTATATGACCGCATTTTACCTTCATTACCTCATTAAAGACTTTATTTCTAAATACAGTGATGTTCTGAATTATTGGGTTTTATGGTCTCAACATACGACTTCTGGGGGAACAAAATCCACCTATAACAGTTATTCTTTTCAAATAAAAGTAATTTTCTATCACATGTGCACTCTACTAAAACTTAAAATACAAATAAAAATCTGTTCTCTCTCCAGTAGCTTCTCTGAATACAGATGTCACCTCTGTATCAGAGAAACTTACCTCATTCTTTTCTATAACATCTAAGCAAGCTTGGGCCACTGCACTGCTGGGCCCTCCCTGTGGAACAGTCTTCTCCAGGATATCACCAAGACTGTCTTCACTCTGCAGTCATGTTTTTACTTACCTGTCCAATGACAATTCTAGAGGGCTCTGTGAACACCTGTACCCCCTCACTTTCCTATACTTTCACCTGTTTTTCTTATTTTGTTAACTCTCAATAAATATTTATTATTTATTAATAATTTGTGAGCCCAAGACTTCTCTATTTGGGTCATTCTTTATACCTAATTCTTAGTATAGTCCCCAGTAGGTAGTATAAGGTCATTTGTTGGAGTTAATAAATAACTTGACTCATAAGAAAATGTTATTGATATGTTTGAAATCTAAACAAAATCTCTATTTGGCATAGGCCATTTATGGGGGAAATTGATCAAATCAGTTTCTATCCTACTTTAAATGCTTCCGGACAGAATGCAATGACCTCTCATAGATTCTGTGAAACATTCCACTCTATCTTCCCTGAGGAGTCTCTGAGTTTTAGGTTTCTTTTTACATAATCTTTTATTTCAAAACCTATTTTTATAGTTTTCTTCACATGTGGAACTTTTTTAGCTAGCTGGCATATAACAGAGGATCTAATAAGCAGATTTCAATAGAAACAAGACTCGTGATTTTTCACTTACTGTATGCTCGCGCATTTTATTCTTAACCACCTAAAGTCACGATGGATAATATCTCAGATCTTAGCAATAGGATGGTTATCAGACACTGGGTCTTGTGCCTCTAAGACCAGTTGAGACAAGAGAGCCTCAACCACAAGCCCATCCTTTCAACCAACAGAGCATAAGCCTCACTCCTCGCGTTTTCATTACGACTACTGTGATATTCAGGACTTCTTTTTTTCCCCTGATGAAACATTGATCTTTCAACTGTTAATTTATATAGAAATATCTTTTTTTTAGAATATAATTTTCGTCTACATACTGGGTCTGTGTTCTTTGCATACCTTCTCCCATGTTTCACTGTGACCCTCCTTGATACTGGCTCCCTTTTCCACTACTGAAAATGTTGTGAAGCACTTCCTACATTTGCTTAGGGATAGAATATGTGAGGAAAGGTTGAGTATGTAGGGTAAAGCATTTGATTCCTTAAATCATGCCATCTGCACTTAACTATTCTCTGCAGGTAATATATTAAATGAACATGGTATACTTCTAAATTATGATCTTATATCCAAGTAATTATTAATAGTAGACTTTTTACTTCTCCAAAAAAGTCCTAATTAGAATGATAAACTGTATGTTCATTCTATGGGTAGAAAGGGTTAAGACAGCAGGTCTGTTTGTCCAATTCTTTTGAATTACCAGAGGGCCCTGGAGCCATGATTGACCCTTGGCCAACCTTTGGAAATGTGGCCCTTGGATTATTCTTTATGTCATTGATTGATGATATTGTTTTGTACACATGGATAAATGGGGATATTATATCTTGTTCTCAGTATGGTCTCGGAAGTTTTATAACCGACTGGGTGCTGAGTTTTAATGATCATGTGCATTAATAGGAATGTGACTACATGGGCAGTTTGTCATTAAATCCTCAGACATGTAGACGTAAGCAGGATTCTCAGGGAAGACCCATCTTTCAGGTATTCCTATAGTTTGCTGCTAGAGACAAAAGGAACTTCATGGTACCCTCTGGAGGAAGGGCTTGTAAACCTTGCCTGGTAACTCTAGACTTTGCCTAGTGTATAAACTTTACTTACTGTTTTTACTTTTTTTCCTTTTTTGCTTTTAATTTTTCTGTAATAAACTCTAGCCATATGTATACACCACTACATCATACCAGGAGAGTGAACTGCAATGTAAACTGTGTATCTTGGGTGATAATGATGTATTCATGTAGGTTCTTCAAATATAACAAATGTACCACTCTCTTGGGGGATATCCATGGGAGAAGCTATTCTTATGTGTGGACAAGCAGGTACCTGAAATATCTTTGTATCTTCTCTTCAGTTTTTCTGTGAACCTACAACTGCTTTAAAAATTAAAGTCTATTAAAATAAAATGACTCACAGAAATAACTCTAGAATTACATGGTCATTTTCCTTGAGTAATTTTGCTGCATCCAGATTATTGTTGAATTTTTTTATCGTTGCTACTAACAGCCTATAAAGGTAAATTATCAATGCCTTTGGACAGCAGTTCAAAAATCTCACTAGGTGAAAGGTGATAAGCTGGTCTTTTATTGTGTTATTAAACACAAAATGACCACTGAAGAGATCAGTAAGAACACATACAGAGACCTCAGACATATTGCATATTGAAAATATGCAATAAAAAGCCTACCTGACTCACTGAATTCCAGTAATCTAATAGATAATCAGAGTCCAAACAGTGTAAGAATAGATTTTCAGTTTTTTCCTCTATCCTTAAGAAATCTAACAAATACTTCTTATAATGATGCTAAAGAGTCAAGAGAGTCTCTACTCAGATAAGAGAAAAGCCACACAACAGCGAAAAAAATAGAATTTAAAGTTGCAAGAGGGAAGTAAGTCCTTGTAGTGATGGGTAATTCTGTAAGCCCAGTTCACATTAATCAGAGTGAGAATTCTAAGATAAATAAATTGTAGAATATTTGACCTTATTCTTTATAATAAGGTGATGATAGACGCATGAATTAAAACAGAATCAGGACGAAGACACTGCCCTGAAAACGCTGATCACATGGACGAGTAGTGGATAAAGGCAGCAGATTTCATTATAGCTACTTCATTGTAAGTCAGGCTTGTAACCATAAAAATATATATGAAATATAAAAGGTAAAATACAAAATCATAACAATGTTGTAAAACTAATACTTCAGAAAAACCTATTGCCAAAGATAGAAGACCTTGCCCCTAATTCTTAAGTAAACATGAGATTGAAAAAATAATCTTGAGTTAACCATGCTTTATTTACCTAAAGTACATGCTCTAAAGGAAAACCAAATGCCATTTTTAAAAGATAATCTTTCACTGCAGGGCAAAAATTCTATATTAATATTTCTATGCAAGTATTTAGACATGTGTGTGTTTGTGTATATATATATATATATATAAAGAGAGAGAATATACATTATGTATAAGAAATATTGATTGAATTGGTATGTATCAATTCTTATATGTGTGAATTTATATATTTTTGCAATCATATTTATTGAACTTTTAAAATGACCTTAATCTTTAGCTATCTACTTAATTCCTTGAGGCTGTATCTAATATATAGTCCACTACAATTGTGCTTTTGCCTTTTCTCATACATTTAGTAGGCTTTACTTTATAGAATTCCAGCTATTTACTTTGTGTTGGTAGAGAAAAGTTATCCCAAACTTGCATATAAAGAGGGAGAGGGAGGCAGCGTAGTATTTAGGTGTTAGATTCAGACATTTTATAACAGCCTGGCACAAGGACTACATACTTTCTATTAGAAAATGCCTATTTTTACTGTTGCTGTTTACCCAGCAGAAGAAGTCCCTGGTGAACTTGTAGGTTGGAAAGAGAAAAACAAACAAACAGACAAATAATAATAAATGCACATATATTGTGCAATAAAAATAACTCATTTTGTAGCTACTCACCTTTTTGACAATATTTATGCTCCTTGAATCAGTTTTATCATTTGCCTGGTTCCTTAAAAAGATCTTAGTAAACTTTAATTTTGACCCTACGTTAACTCAATATTTCTATGGTGATTATGTTCTTAACTTATTAAAAAGTATACTTTGACATAATGACACAGATTGCTGCAATCCGAGATTTCTTTTAAGTGTCCATGTGGCTGATTTATCTTTATCATTATTTCATTTAGTTTTAATCTGTTACTTTAGTTTAAATGACTCTTTCCCTTTTAATTACAGGATTTAATAACCTTGTATTTATCATCATTACAAGGTCGGATGGTATTAAACTGTCACATTGCTTTACACTTTTATTATTTTTCCTTTTCTCTGCATTCTTACCTTTTTTTTTTTTTTTTTTTTTTTTTTTGTTTTTTGTTTTCCAAATTACCGAAATTTTAAAAATAGGGCAAAAAAATATACGAAGG
>CAUYQV010038091.1:0-17501 GCA_963574575.1 Galagoides demidoff
CCTGTGGCTCAATCGGCTAAGGCGCCAGCCACGTACACCTAAGGTGGCAGGTTCGAATCCCCAGCCCGGGCCCGCCAAACAACAATGATGGCTGCAACCAAAAAATGGCTGGGCGTTGTGGTGGGCGCCTGTGGTCCCAGCTACTTGGGAGGCAGAGACAGGAGACTCGCTTGAGCCCAGGAGTTGGAGGTTGCTATGAGCTGTGATGCCATGTCACTCTACCCAGGGGGATAGCTTGAGGCTCCGTCTCAAAAAAAAAAAAAATGTTTTCCTTTCTTTAAGAATGGACCATCTGGGTCATAGGGTAGGTATATATTTTAAGAAACTACTAACAAGTTTTCCAAAGTAGATATACTGGTTACATTCCCACCATCAGTATATGAAAGTCCCAGTCTAGTCAATACATGGTATCGATTTTTAAATTTCAGACATTCCAATAGGTATGAAGTAGTATTTCAATGTGGTTTTAACTTGTATCCCCCTAAGGACAAATAATGCTGTGCATCTTCTTGCATGCTAAACTGCCATGTATCTATAGCTTTGTTTTCAATTCATAGAGCAGTTCTGTCTGCTTATTCAATCCAAAGAGACAATATTGTCCAGGTCTGGCTAGAATATCCCTCCTTTAATCACTTCTCCAGTTTTTACCTCATTTCTGCACTGTGCTAACAAAACTGACGCTCATCAAATACCTAGTAAGGACTGTGCCCTACAATATCTCAGTTAGACCAAGCAACTGTGGTGTTATGACTACAGATTTGCAGAGGAAGAAACTAAAATTCAAAGAAATTAAATAACTTTACAGGTAGCCCCGAGTTATAAACATCTGACTGAAGTATGACTTACAGTTGTGAATAGAGGCTATTACAGGTAAAAAGTAAATGTACCTGTTCCAACTCACATATAAATTCAACTTAAGAAGAAACTTACAGAACCTACTTTGTTTGTAACCCAAGGACTGCCTGCCCTGAACTCATAGAATTAAGACAAAGTAAAACTTAAACTTATAGAATTAAGACAAAGCAAAACAGGGATTTAAACCTAGGTAAGTCTAATTTAATGCTCAAATAACACCAAAAGGAAGTTTACTCAAGCTTATTTTCTTTGTAAAAGAGCTGCAATGAAGATCCCATTTATGATGAAGACACTGGTTTTAGGTAATGACCTCAAAGAAATTCTTGTCTGGCTCGGCGCCTGTAGCACAGTGTTTACAGCACCAGTCACATACACCGAGGGTGGTGGGTTTGAACCCAGCCCGGGCTTGCTAGACAACAGTGACAACTGCAACAAAAAACAGCTGGGCATTGTGGCGGGTGCCTGTAGTCCCAGCTACTTGGGAGGCTGAGGCAAGAGAATCACTTAAGCCCAAGAGTTTGAGGTTGCTGTTTAATGTTGCTCACTACATTACTCCATGGGTAATGTAGTGAGACTCTGTCTCAACAACAACAGCAACAAAAAAAAGAAAGAAAGAAAGAAAGAAATTAATTCTTGGCTCGGTGCCTATAGCTCAAGCAGCTAAGGTGCCAGCCACATACACCAGACCTGGTGGGTTAGAATCCAGCCTGGGCCTGCCAAACGACGACAGCTACAACCAAAAAATAGCTGGGTGTTGTGGTGGGCTGAGGGAAGAGAATCACGCAAGCCCAGGAGTTGAAGGTTACTATGAGCTGTGACACCACAGCACTCTAGCCAGGGCAACAGCTTGAGACTCTGTCTCAAAAAAAAAAAAAAAAAAAGAAAGAAAGAAATTCTTGTCTGTAAGCACAGAGAGGTGAACAAGGATGTCCACGTTAGTGTAGAAACACCTCACTGCTCAGCAGTAGGGACTCGGATAAACTGAGTTTTATTCCTTTAACAGACTATACCTCAGTCAATTGTAAAATGAACAGACTTGGCCAGGTATGGTGGCTCATGCCTATAATCATCCTAGCACTCTGAGAGGCTGAGTGGGCAGATTGCTTGAGCTCAAGAGTTCGAGACCAGCTGAGCAAGAGCGAGATGCCATCTCTACTAAAAAAAAAAAAAAAAAAAAAAATAGCTGGGCATTGTGGCATACGCCTGTAGTCCCAGCTACTCAGGAGGCTGAGGCAAGAAGAACACTCAAGTCTAAGAGTTCGAGGTTGCTGTGAGCTATGACACCCAAGGGGACAGACTGAGACTGTCATAAAATAAAAATAAAATAAATAAAATAAAATAAAACAGACTTGGTCTACTATATCTACAAATACCAGCATGGATAAATATCACAAAATATCAACAGAGTAGGAAAAGTCATATTGCAAAAGGATATATGCAATATCTTACCATTTATGTACATTTTTAAGATACAAAAACACTATGTAACATTTACATATATACTTTTATGTGATAAAAGTCAACTTTAGGACAGTGTTTAATTGGTGGGAGAGTAGATGGGGGAGAATGCTTATAAGACTTAGACTTCATCTCCAACAATTTTTTTAAAAAGAAAAATAAAGCAAACATACCGAAAAGTAAACTGTTAAATATGAATGTAGGTACAAAACTGTTCGTTATATTCTTTTTTGTATGTTTAAAATATTTGTTAATTAAAAATAAATATATCAGGCTCGGTGCCCATAGCTCAAGGCTGGAGGGTTTGAGCCTGGCCTGGACCTGCTAAACAATGACAACTACAACCAAAAATAGCCGGGCATTGTGGCGGGCACCTGTAGTCTCAGCTACTTAAGAGGCTGAGGCATGAGAATCACTAAAGCCCAAGAGTTTGAAGTTGCTGTGAGCTGTGATACATAGCATTTTACCAAGGGCAACATAGGGACATTCTGTCTTATAAATAAATAAATAAATAAATAAACAAAGAAATCACCTAGCAGGCTTAAGGGGTGCCTCACCTAAAGCTGATTAATAGGATACTTAGAGAAAACAGAAAGTGAATTTCAGTTAATAACAGAAGTCAAAGAAGAAGGTCCCAGCCCTCTCTGGAACAGATATTGTAAAAATAATTGATCTGTAAAGACTAAGTCAACATTTCCAAGTGTAGAAGCCAAAAGAGAGGATGTCATTAAATAAGTAAGTCTTTCTTTCCCTAAATCAGAGGGCTTTTTTGGTTTTTTTTGAGACAGAGTCTCATCTGTTGCCCTGGGTAAAGTGCCGTGGTGTCATAGTTCACAGCAACTTCCAACTCTTAGGGCTCAAGTGATCCTCTTGCCTCAGTTTTCCTATTTTTTTTAGTAGAGAAGGGGTCTCACTTTTGCTCAGGCTGCTCTTGAACTCGTGAGCTCAAGCAGTCCACCCACCTCGGCCTCCCAGAGTGCTACTATTACAGGCATGAGCCAGTGTGTCCAGCCTAAATCAGAGGTTCTTAACTTCGAGCATGCATCAGAATTACCTGAAGAGCTCAGGAAAACACAGACTGCTGGGACCCTCTCCCAGTTTCTGATTCAAGAGCTCCTGGGTGGACCTGAGAAACTGCATTTCTAGTGAGTTCCCAGGTGCTGCTAATGTAACAGGTCTAGAGAACATGACTTAAGAAAGAACCACTGGCCGTTTTTTTTTTTTTTTTTTTTTTTTGAGACAGAGTCTCAAGCTGTGGCCCTCGGTAGAGTGCTATGGTATCACAGTTCACAGCAACCTCAGACTTGTGGGCTTAAGCGATTCTCTTGTCTTAGCCTTCCAAGTAGCTGGGACTACGGGCACCCACAATGCCTGAGTGTTTTTAGAGATGGGGTCTGACTCTGGCTCAGGCTGGTCTCAAACTAGTGAGCTCAGGCGATCCACCTGCCTCGGGCTCCTGAGTGCTAGGATTATAGGCATGAGCCACCTTGCTCAGCCTAGAGGTTTTCCTATATAATAAAATCCCATTTATCACTCATTCATCAGTATGCATGTCTCCATATAGAGATGTCTGTAAGTAAACTCAACAATACATCAGCTGGGACTGTCCAGAGACTGCTGGTGTGTGTGTGTGTGTGTGGGTGGGGGGTGTGTTGGAGGAAGGAGTGGCTGAGTGCAGGCAGTTGGATGACAACTTCTGGGTGTACATTTCTGTATTGCTTTTGTGGAGGTTTTAATCAATGAACACATATCAAGTTGCAAAAAAATAATTTTTTTTTGAGACAGAGTTTCACATTGTCACCCTGGGTAAAGTACTGTGGCATCTGAGCTCCCAGAAACCTTAAACTCTTGGGCTCAAACGATTCTCTTGCCTTGGCCTCCCAAGTACCTGGGAGTAGAATAGAAATAGTTTTTCTATTTTAGTAGAGATGGGGTCTCACTCTTGCTGAGGCTGAGGCTGGTCTCCAACTCCTGAGCTCAAGCAATCTGCCTGCCTCAGCTTCCCAAAGTGCTAGGATTACAGGTATGAGGCACAACTGGTCAAAATTTTTTTCTTAAAAGAAAAAAATAGAATATTGCTTTAAAAGTACCTCAAAGTGCTATAATTTAAAAGAACTGGCTGGATATGGTGGTTCATGCCTATAATCCTAGCACTTAGGGAGGCTGAGGCAGGAGGATCACTTGAGGCCAACAGTTCAAGACCAGCCTGGGCAACACAGCATGACCCCATCTCTACAAAAAAATAAGAAAAATCAGCTCAATGTGGTGATACATACTTGTAGTCCCAGCTACCCAGGAGGCTGAGGCTGGAAGGTCACTTGAGCCCAGGAGTTAGAGGTTAAAATGAGCTATGATTATAGCACTGTACCCAGCCTAGGTGAAAGTGAGACCCTGGACCCTGTCTAGAAACAAAAACCTGAGTTGGGCGTGGTCCTCACTCCTGTAATCCTAGCACTTTGCAAGGCCAAGATAGGTGAATTGCTTGAGCTCAGACATTCAAGACCAGCCTAAGCAAGAGTGAGACCCCCGACTCTACTAAAACAAAAAACAAAAACAAAAGAAAATACTAGCCAGGTGTAGTGGTGGGCACCTGTAGTACCAGCTACTTAAGATGCTGAGGCAAAGAGGATATCTTGGACCCAAGAGTGTGAAGTTGCTATGAGCTATAACACCACGGCACTCTACCAAGGGTGACAAAGTGAGACTCTGTCTCAAAATATAAAAAATAAAAAAAGAAACAAACACCTGAGGAATGGCCAAAATTAAGCAAGCTAACGACAGTCCTGGAGAAGCATCAGCAGGACTCTGGTGAGGAGTCTTGTTTAAATAAGAGGTGGCTTTCTAAGCAAAATACAAACCTTTTCATGGGACACTGCTTCATCTTTCTTGACTGACCAACTTTTAGGTGAGTTCTTTTTATCAGAAGAAGACTCTGTCTCATCCTCTTTTAAGGCAGATTTTGAAGAACCCAAACAGTGGGAATGTTGGTAGGCAACTAGTTCACTATGAATAATGAAACCAAACAAAAACAGGTATCTTAAAACAATATCATACATATATTGCTAATACTCTTACACCTGAAAGTATCTAAGGAGGACAAAGGAAAAAATAAGAGTTTTCTTAATGAAGCAGCTTAAATTTGAGTGGAATATTACAGATTAAAGTAGAACATTATAAATTAATGCATACTGTTTGTAGGTAATTTTTTTTTTTTTTGAGACAGAGCCTCAAGCTGTCACCCTGGGTAGAGTGCCATGGCATCACAGCTCACAACTACCTCCAACTCCTGGACTCAAGCAAGTCTCCTGCCTCAGCCTCCCAAGTAGCTGAGACCACAGGCGCCCACCACAATGCCTGGCTATTTCTTTTAGTTGCAGCCATCATTGTTGTTTGGCGGGCCTGGGCTGGATTTGAACCCACCACCTTAGGTGTATGTGGCTGACGCCTTAGCCACTTGAGCCACAGGCGCCAAGCCATGTTTGTAGGTAATAATTAACAAAATTCTTAGTTAAGGGTAACTATAATAGAAGATTTCTTTCTTTTTTTTAGAGGCAGAGTCTCACTTTATCACCCTTAGTAGAGTACTGTTGTGTCACAGCTCACAGCACACGCAAACTCTTGGGCTTAAGTGATTCTCTTGCCTCTGCTGGGCAAGAGTAGCTGGGACTACAGGTGCCCGCCATAACTCCTGGCTATTTTTTTTGTTGCAGTTTGGCTGGGGCCAGGATTGAACCCACCACCCTTGGTATATGGGGCTGGCGCCCTACCTACTGAGCCATAGGCGTTGCCCATAATAAAGGATTTCTATCTCCCCCAAAATACAAGGAAAAGATGGTTCTAGGGACAGGGTCATCCAAAAGGGAGGGGGAAAAAGTCAACATAGAGTAATATTATATTTGTGAAAAATTTAGGTTCTTGGCTTGGCACCTGTGGCTCAAGTGGCTAAGGTGGCAGGTTCAAATCCAGCCTGGGCCCACCAAAACAACAATGACGGCTGCAACCAAAAAATAGCTGGGCGCTGCGGTGGGCGCCGGTGGTCCCAGCTACTTGGGAGGCTGAGGGAGGAGACTCGCTTGAGCCCAGGAGTTAGAGGTTGCTGTAAGCTGTGAGGCCACAGCACTCTACCCAGGGGGATAGCTTGAGGCTCTGTCTCAAAACAAACAAACTAACTAAAAAAACATTTAGGTTCTTGGCATGTACGGTTGATTTCTGTCAATGGTTTTTTTTAAAGTCCTTTTTTAATAGTATCTTGGCCCCCTTGGTGCTCATTGATTTTCTTATAGGTAGACAGTATTAGGAACAAATATGTGTCTATGCTTCTACTATGCCTATTACTAAACTTTGGGCCTAAAGCAGAATTTAACAGTAAAAACTGCTTTGGAATGGACCAGAGGCTGTGGAACCAATTCCTCCCATGTAACTGAGGACATGCTGCCTTTGGTTCCTCCCTCCACCAGTGAACCTCTATTTGTCAAATGGAATGGTGGCACAAATGTGAACATTTTAGTTAGATCATAAAGTAGGCACACAAATTCTTATAATCTAAGGAAAAATAGGAAAACATGATTATCTTTTCTACCTAATCATGTATTTGTCATGTGATGCCTTGGCATGCATCTCCACTGGCAGAACATGCCGTCACTTCAATTATATTAAGTCAGCAAGGTCAAAAGGGCCTGGGAAAAAACCTCTGAATGTAAATTTGAATTTTTTTTTTTGTAGGTTTTGGTGGGGGCAGGGTTCGAATCTACCACCTCAGGTATATGGGGCCAGCGCCCTACTCCTGAGTTGGACAGGTGCTGCCCAACTCATCCATTTTCATCTTTAAAAAAAAAACAAACCAGTACCTTTACCAGCATGTTGAATACAAATATGATTATGTTTTCTCTTGAGTGACCTTTTTTTAATTGTTGGGGACTCATTGAGGGTACAAAATAACAGGTTACATTGATTGCATTTGTTAGGTAAAGTCCCTCAGTGATTTTTTTTTTTTTAAGTAAGAAAGTTTAGGAAATGTAATTTCCAAAACAGATAAGAACCAAACTCAAAGGCTGACATAGCTGAATATGCCAAGTGAGTCTGGAAAAGACCCAATAGAAACTTTTATATGGGGTATAAAATGGGTAATGCATTCTGGACCAGAAAGGGTCAACTTATCAATTCAGAGTGGCTCCTGGGGTGAGGAATGCTCCAGAACAGCATTCCACTCTGCACAGGGATCTACCCGTTTGTTTTTAAATAAAACATATTTGCCCGACTCATAATTACTGGTTTTGTTTTTAAACAAAACCTTTGTCTCAGAAGCCATCCTCAGTACAAACTCTTCACTGGAATCCAGTATGGGCTCTGTCTAGTCAAGGACTCAGCAGTCTATGCTGTGGTGAAAGGAGTGAATAGTTTGTCTTAAACAAGGTTCCTATTTGAAAACACTGATTTCTGTTTAACAGTAGGCATGAAGTGGCTACTACAGCCCTTTATATTTCCAAACACTGGTACATATGACTCCCAAGTATTTACAGTGGTGACTGTTACTAACCTCATTGAGGAGTTATACTTTGTCCCACTGACGCTTTCTGAACAAGTGCACACAGATTTGTGGCGAACAATTCTTTGCATTTTGGAAGGCTTGAAAATACTCATCCACTCTACATCAGACATGTGGCCGGGGGCCTCAATTATGAAGTTACTTGGGTGGCAGCACTTGGATTCACACATGTCACCTTCACCCAGACAGGCTACATTTTTCTGGGAACATGAGGTTTCAGACCTTTCCGTATGATTTTGACATTCCACTTCCAGCCTTTCTGGTTGTTTGGAGCCTGGACAGTTGGCCAGACCCAGGAAAACATTGACATCATGCCATTGCTTTTCATCAGATAAAGCTGATACTTCTGAGAGTTGTTTCTCTTCATTCTGAACCTCTATTCCATTACCTTTTAGTGATTTTCCATGGATCTTGCAAAACGTAACTTTGTTTTCAGGTTCAATCTGGATTTTTCCTCCCAGAGACCAAGGTTTTTGTTTCTCCATTAAGTCTTTTGTAAATACAGATGAGATAGTAATTAGATTTTTTTCCCCAAATGCAGAATTAATCTGGAGTTTCTTCTCTTTGCATATGTCACAAGAGCTCTTGTCTGCCCTATTTTGCTGAATCAACATGGCCTCAAATTTTGGGTCCTTAACCAGTGACTTCTGATTTTTTTCCCTCTTAACATCGACTTTTGGGTGATTATTTTCAAGGTCTGATAAACACATGTCTCTGCTATGGTGGCATTACAAAAAATGAAGGTTATAAGATATACTTGATGTGATCATCCTACATATTGCACCCAACCTCACTAGTAGAGCTAAATTGCAATAAGACCCCCTTGTCTGGTCTTCAGAGCCCAATTCTAACTTGACCTCCTACAGGAAGCCTCTGTCCACCAACACCCCATTTGTTTTCCATTTCCCATCCTCAACTCCTATTGTACTGGCTGTCTATATGACACAAAAAACTCAAGAATACTAAGTAAATGTGATAAAAACCTTTTCATAAACCTTCTGTTACAGTTTTTCATGTCGCATGTATTCAGGTATTCTAATTTGTATCACTGCGATACCTTAGAAAACAATTATGGCTTGGCATCTGTGGCTCAAGTGGCTATGGCGCCAGCCACATACGCCTAGGGTGGTGGATTCGAATCCAGCCCGGACCCACCAAACAACAATGATGGCTGCAACCAAGAAATGGCCGGGCGTTGTGGCGGGCGCCTGTGGTCCTAGCTACTTGGGAGGCTGAGGCAGGAGACTCGCTTGAGCCCAGGACTTGGAGGTTGCTATGAGCTGTGAGGCAACAGCACTCTACCCAGGGGTATGGCTTGAGGCTCTGTCTCAAAAAAAAAAAAAAAAAAGAAAAAGAAAAAGAAAACAATTCTTTCCTATAATGGCATAAATCATTTCATGCTTTAAAAAAAAGAGAGAGAGAGATGGGGGCTCAGTCTGTCACCCAGGCTTGAGTGCAGTGGTGTGGTAGTAGCTCGCTGCAGCCTCCAAGTTCTGGGCTCACACAATCCTCCCAACTTAGGCTCCTGATTAGCTGGGACTACAGATGCAAGCCACCACACCTGGTTAATTCAGGATTTTAAGGAATAACTACAACTCATCTTTAGTGTCTCCCAGTGGCAATGAAATTCAAAAAGGAAAGAGAGCTAGTATACAGGGGGCTTTTGCCTACAAGAGAATTCTGTGCTGTTTTGGCATCTTTTGGTAGTGGCAGCTGGGATACAGAGCAACAAAGTGATGACCCGAGAAGGGGGCTAAGAAGGAAAGTATAGTAGGAAGTGCAGACAGGTACATTCCATTCCACAGCTAACCACTATTGCTCTGAACTCCATTCTCCCGGGGGAAGGAGCAGATGTCAATCTAGCCCAGACTATGGTTATGTCCACTCGTGCGGAACTGCCCTAATCCCTCTTCCCTTTAACTATTCTTTGTAATATTTATGCTTAGAAAAGTGTACTAAATTTAACTGTGGTATAGTTATATGCCTGTTAAATTAAACCACATAGTATATGTTTATATTTTAATTTTACAGAAACCAATTTAATTCTTATACTGCTTATTATAGGTAAGGGAAGATGTTTCCTATTAACAAGGGAAACAGGAAAATTGAGTTAGAAGCTCAGACCATCTTCAGCTGACCATCTACTGCAGCTGTTGATGCTGTTCTTTGGCATTCTTTCAGACAAGTACCATGTCGAATGTATCTTTATATTCCCCATTCCTAGCCCAGTGCCTAAACACTGTGAGTGCTGAATGAATGATTGATTCACCACTGCAGTTGCTACTATAGCTCAAAACCTTCTACCCAACAGACATAAATCAAGTTTAATTAATTTATTTTCATCAAGAGGCTAAATTAGGATCATGCCCAAAAGTCTTAGATCAGGTCTCATTGTAATCCAGGACTATAATGATAATTATCAGCTCACATACATTTATTTGGTACTATATGCTGAACAGTACTAAATACCGGCCCATGGTAAGTAAGCAATAAATACTGAACAAATGGTAGGATAAAATATAAAATCTTATTAATCTTGCTAAGATTACCTGGATTCCAGGGCCTTTGATCCCTCCATCTTTGAGTCATATATTTGTATTAATTCCTGAGAGTTTTCCACATTGAAATTAAGAAACTGCAGATCACTCTGTTGTTTTACGTAAATCTGCCATAGATATTGATAAATTAATAAAACATAATAACAAAATTAAACTGAACCAACAATTAGGTGCTTTCAAACCCTATTAACTGATGAGATAGTTACAAGAGAAATATGCCAAATACATCAGCACTAAGATTTATTAGAATAGTGAGTCTCCTAACCTTTACTGACCACAGTAAGACCTTCCTTATTATGCTAAATATGATATATATGTACTGTAATTAGGATTCCAAAAACACCATAAAAAGAGGTGACATACATTTTTCCTAATTTTTATGTGTTTGTAAATATTTCTCACCTAACAGAGAAGGATAAGTGAGGACATACCTGTCTCAGGTTATGCAGTTCTGAATTTGTACGTTCTTGCTTTGACTTTGCAATGTCAAGCAGCTCATCTTTCCTCTTTTCTCTCTCTACTATTTGAGAACAAATATTATTAAAACATTTTTCATCAGCCATATCAATACAAACCTCTCTGTTTCCAATAATGTAATGTTTAACTAACAGGGTTTTTTGGTTATTGCTTGTGAACTTAAAAATAGCAGCATGAGGGCTGCGCCTGTGGCTCAGTGGGTAGGGTGCCAGCCCCATATATGGAGGGTGGCGGGTTCAAACCCGGCCCTGGCCAAACTGCAACAAAAAATAACCAGATGTTGTGGCGGGCACCTGTGGTCCCAGCTACTTGGGAGGCTGAGACAAGAGAATCACCTAGGCCCAGGAGTCGGAGGTTGCTGGGAGCTGTGTGACGCCATGGCACTCTACTGAGGGTGAAAAAGTGAGATTCTGTCTCTACAAAAATAAAAATAAAAATAAACAAATAGCAGAATGGCCTACTGGGGAAGAGCTATACCCTATGATTCTAACTAGATACTTCATCAAATGGGAAAACTTTCACAATATAAAGCTAAATCAAAACAGGATTCAAAATTAAATGTGTTTTTATAGGTACATATGCATAGAAAAAAATCTGAGAGCACATATACCAAAGTATTATGAAGTTATTTTTAGGCTTGGCGCCTGTAGCTCAGAGGCTAGGGTACCAGCCACGTACACTAGGGCTGGCGGGTTCAAACCCAGCCTGGGCCTCCCAAACAACAATGACAACTACAACAACAAAAAAATAGCCGGCAGGTGCCTGTTGTCCCAGCTACTTGGGAGGCTGAGGCAAGAGAATTGCTTAAGCCCAAGAGTTTGAGGTTGCTGTGAGCTGTGATGCCACAGCACTCTACCAAGGGCAACATGGTGAGCCTCTTGTCTCAAAAAAAAAAAAAAAAGAAGTTATTTTTAGATGGAAGATTAAACACAATTATTTATCTTTCTTTTTTAGGAGATAGGATGAGAGTGATTTCTAAATCTCTATTCATATTAATATATATTAAATTTTTAACTCTTTTCACCTTATACAAGTATATTCTGAATGTATTTTCATTATTGAAAACCCAAACAACATACTACCTTTATGAGCAGAAAAAAATTAACATTATAAGGGGGGACAATAAATCAATCTGATATAATCTCAAAAATCAAGCCCTTCCTACCTAATCTCACTGACTAAAGATACCATGTAATTGTACCAATGAGGTAGCCCCACAGGTAGACAAACTATTCACCTATTTTACCAAAAGCCTAGTACTCCTTTAAATACTTTCTATTTTTATTTTCTATTTTTATTTTGAGACAGAGCCTCAAGCTGTTGCCCTGGGTAGAGTGCCATGGCATCACAGCTCACAGCAACCTCCAACTCCTGGACTCAAGCAAGTCTCCTGCCTCCACCTCCCAACTAGCTGGGACCACAGGCGCCCGCCACAATGCCTGGCTATTTTTTGGTTGCAGCTGTCATTGTTGTTTGGAGGGCCCAGGTTGAATTTGAACCTGCCAGCTCAGGTGCATGTGGCTGGCGCCTCAACCGCTTGAGCCACAGGCGCTGAGCCAGTACTTTCTATTTTTAAAAAACTCTTTCTGCTTGCTAGGTAATTGCTATGCTGAAACATAAAACATTTCAGTATTACCAGAGTTGTATGGGAAATCAATATTTTAAAATAGTTTCAGAACTTGCTAAATGTGAACCTATACTAAGGAAAGGATCTAAGGTATTATACCAGAAAAAAATATTAATATTATGCTTAAGGAGAATTAATTTGACTCACACAGAATTGAGATATCAACAATAAATGTTTCTCTTAAAAAAAATCAATACCTTTCTAAGAAATGAGTTCAAACTAAATGTATAAAATGACCACCTACCTTTACATGAATTGATTCTAAGTAAATCTGATGCAATCTAAATAAGAGTTAACAACTTTTATTTATGGTTCTTTCATAAAACTCATTTTTTGCATCACTTTTTGGATAAAACAGAATGTTTACAATCACTGTATATTTGGAGCATCACATAAACATTTAAGAGTGAACATGTGTGCTTTGCGGTGGACTTTGACTCTATTTAGACAACTATTCTGCCAGTGTTTGCTGGTGCTCACAGCAGACCAAGTAATGGAAAGAATGTGAAGCGATCTGTGTGAACCCCTCCCTCCCACACTTAATGCTCAGGCCCTTCCAACGTGGGTCTGTAGCATCATCTTACTTTTAAAGGTAATACTTGTGCACAAAATTGAGAACCTTAAGGAAAGCATGGTGAATGCCACTATGCCAGGCTTAAACTACGTTTTCTCTATTCAATTATTAATTGATTTCTTTGCATTAGACAAGTCAACACCTTAACAAAAACGCATAAATATAGTAGACTTGCACAATTGATGCAGAGCTGCATTTAGTTTATGTGAATTCAATTATATACACAAAGAAAAAAATTAAAAAGGAAAACCAGACATTTTAACAGTGAAAATAATGCCCATGGAACATCTGACTCAGCTCTTCTCAGTTCTACATGCTGCTCACAGTAGCAGCATCTCCACATCCCGGGTGTATTCCTGACATTTAAAGACACTTATTTTGGATTCAGCATGGGTCATAAACAAAAGCCAACTACTTTATCTTGCTCTCAGACTTATTTTAAATATATGTGAATGCTGCCTTAACCTCTGATTTTATGTTGTTTGTTTGGAGACAGAATCTCACTCAGGAACCCTGGGGTTGAGTGCCATTATGTCATAGCTCACAGTGACCTTAAATTCTTGGGCTCAAGTGATTCTCTTGCCTCATCCTCCAGAGTAACTGGGACTACAGGTGCTCGCTATAGCGCCTGTCTATTTTTTAGAGATGGGGTCTCGCTCTTGCTCGGGCTGAGCAAGTCTCCAACTCCTAAACTCAAATAATCTGCCTGCCTTGGCCTCCCAGAGTGCTGGAATTATAGCCATAAGCCACTGCACCCTGCCCTTAATCTCTGATTTTAGAACAATCTAGTGTTGGCATAAGAGGCAATCCCACCATTTATGTAAATGTCTCCCTAGTTCAGATAGTTTTCTATGTGGTTGAATTAGCTGAAAGATAAAACTGGAATCTGACAGGTGGGGCCTGTGGCTCAAGGAGTAGGGTGCCAGCCCCACATACTGGAGGTAGCGAGTTCAAACCCGGCCCCAGCCAAAACCTGCAAAATAAAAAAGAGTGGAATTTGGCTATTTTCACAAGTTAGTCACAGAAAACAAAAGATATTGGGTGGCGCCTGTGGCTCAAAAGGGTACGGCGCCAGTCCCATATGCCAGAGGTGGTGGGTTCAAACCCAGCTCTGGCCAAAAACGTCAAAAAAGAAAAAGAAAACAAAGATATCTGCTGATATCTGCCTGAACAAGCAGCCTCTGTAACACAGAGCCACAGAAGGGGCACTGGAAGTTTGGAAACTGCTGAGTTCTGATCAAGGTTCTGCTTTTTACTGATTGGGAAACCTAAGGCAAGATGCCCAGTGGCACAAGGCCTTGTTTATGGGACCCTCAGGAATGTAAACAAGTGTCACTGTTCTATTTTCAAACTCCCTATAAGCAATATGTACAAACAAATGAAACAGTTTTCTCAGCCTATGTGGAGAAATTCATCTTCAACAAGAGGGAAAAAAAAGTTACGCACTTAAAACAAAAATAAACTTTAAGATGTCTTCTAACTTGAAATAAAATGCACTAACTTTTAGCCACAGCACCCAGTAGCATATTTTTACACTTAATTCCTTTTATAATTAAAATATATAAAAACAGTTTACAGACAATGGCATGAGATTGTCTTCAGTAGAAGAGATATTTAAGAATCAGCTTAGGAAATTACATAAAAATTATTTCACAAAATAAAAGTTATTTTAACAGTATTAGTTAACATTATGTACTTTACCTCATAATACATAATAGGATGCACAAGTAAAATATGATAAATCAAAAAGAAAGAGTTTTTTTTTTTTTTTTGAGACAGAGCCTCAAACTGTCCCCCTGGGTAGAGTGCTATGGCATCACAGCTCACAGCAACCTCCAACTCCTGGACTCAAGCAAGTCTCCCACCTCAGCCTCCCAAGTAGCTGGGACCACAGGCGCCCGCCACAATGCCCGGCTATTTTTTGGTTGCAGCTGTCATTGTTGTTTGGCGGGTCCAGGCTGGATTCGAACCTGCCACCTTAGGTGTATGTGGCTGGCACCCTAGCCACTTGAGCCACAGGTGCTGAGCCAAAAAAAAAGTGTTAAAATATCCTGTAAATGTGATTCTTTCCTCTGACCATTCATAGCATAATTCTTGCATAGTACCACACACTCAATAGGGCTATGAACTTCCAAACAAGTAGCAGGGTGCCTGGCATACAAATACTGATCCAAAGATTGTTTGAATTCAATTGTAACACTACAAATACACTGTATCTTTAGTAATGTCAGAGATAGCATTACTTGGAGATGCAGCTGTCCTCGAAATAATGAAAATAGTGACCTCTAGTGGTACAAAACTGCACTTTCTCCCAATCTTTAATCACAGGAGATTAAAATTAAGAATTCTATTTTTTTTGGAAAACACTTAAATGTAATACCATATTTTTCCTTTAATTTATAGAAATATATTCTTTTTTTGCAAGGCATGGTGGTTCACCCCTATACTCCCAGTACTTTGAGAGGTCAAGGCAGGAGGGCTTGAGCCCTGGAGCTCAAGGCTGCAGTGTGCTAGGATCCAGCTATTGCACTCCAGCCCAGGCGACAAAGTTAGGAAACTGTCTAAAAAAAAAAAAAATTCTCTTCTTAGAAGAAGGGGAATCAAGGGTAGGTATGAATATACTGAAGAAGTGTTATTTTTGGCTCGGCGCCTGTGGCTCAAGTGGCTAAGGCCCCAGCCACCTACACCTAAGGCGGCGAATCCCCAGCCCGGACCCGCCAAACAACAATGATGGCTGCAACCAAAAAATGGCTGGGCGTTGTGGCCGGTGCCTGTAGTCCCAGCTACTTGGGAGGCTCAGACAGGAGACTCGCTTGAGCCCAGGAGTTGGAGGTTGCTATGAGCTGTGATGCCATGGCACTCTACCCAGGGGGATAGCTTGAGGCTCCGTCTCCAAAAAAAAGAAGTGTTATTTTCTATTTGGAGCTTTATACAACACAAGCTACCATAAAATCTCTACTAGTAGGATACAAATAAATTATATCTATCAGTAGTTCTCAATTGAGAGTAGAAAAAGGAGAGGGCTTTACCAGTAGGAAATCTGAGATACAGGGGGTCAGCAAGGGTTGGTGTCTATGGCACTATGGCAGGGGATGAAACGTGACTTTTATGTTTATCAGAAGGGACATAGGTTAAACATTGGGAAATTACTTTAAATTGAGAAAAATTCATCCCTGGCATTCTTATTTTAGGGTCATAATAATTGTAACAAGACATATGACTATTTTTCTTTTTTTAATTATTATTATTTTTTTAGAGACAGAGTCTCACTTTATTACCCTCAGTAGAGTGCCGTGACGTCACGCAGCTCACAGCAACCTCCAACGCCTGGGTTTAGGTGATTCTCTTGCCTCAGCCTCCCGAATAGCTGGGACTACAGGCACCCTCCACAACACCTGTCTATTTTTTTGTTGCAGTTCTGCTGGGGCTGGGTTTAAACCCTTGGTATATGGGGCCAGCGCCCTACTCACTGAGTCACAGGCGCTGCCCCACATAAGTATTTTTCTAACTGCAATAATTACAGATAATTTGTTTACAAAACTAGAGAACTGTTGCATTCCTAATTTTGATCTAGTATTTGCAAAATTATAAACATCTTCGTTAATCTATCAGATTCTTTCTCTTTTTTTTTTGAGACAAAGTCTCATTTAGTTACCCTCACTAGAGTGCTTTTTCATCATAGCTCATAGCAACTTCAAATTCTCGGGCTCAAGAGATCCTCTTGCTTCAGCCTCCTGAGTAGCTAGGACTATAGGTGCCAACCACAATGCCTGGCTAGTTTTAGAGAGGGGGGTCTCGCTTTGGCACGGGCTGGTCTTGAACTCCTGAGCTCATCAAGCAACAGTACCTGCCTCAGCCTCCCAGAGTGCTAGGATTACAGGCGTGAGCCACCACACCCAGACAGACTCGTTCTTAATAAATTTCAAAGTAGTAACACAGATGGTCTCCTACTTAAAACAGTTCACGATTTTTTTGACTTTACAATGGTATGAAAGTGATATGCATGCAGTAGAAACTATACTTTGAGTACCCCACAACCATTCTGTTTCATTTAACATTTCATTATAAAATAGGTTTTGTGTTAGATGAGTTTGCCCAACTGTAGGCTATTCTGATTATGTGTAAGATGGGCTAGGCTGAGCTATGATGTTTGGTGAATAAGGCTTATTAAATGCATTTTCTTTTTTTTGAGACGGAGCCTCAAGCTATCCCCCTGGGTAGAGTGCCATGGCATCACAGCTCATAGCAACCTCCAACTTCTGGGCTCAAGCGAGTCTCCGGCCTCCGCCTCCCAAGTAGCTGGGACTACAGGCACCCGCCACAACGCCCGGCCATTTTTTGGTTGCAGCCATCATTGTTGTTTGGTGGGCCCGGGCTGGGGATTCGAACCCACCACCTTAGGTGTAC